>JANVFT010000117.1:0-136935 GCA_028011325.1 Lentinula lateritia | reverse complement strand
TTCGCCGCCTCTCGGCCGTATTTACCCTTTGTCTGAAAAGGAGTTAGTCGCCCTTAAAGACTTTATTGACAAACAGCTGGCTACTGGTGCCATCACCCCATCATCCTCTCCTCACGGCGCTCCGGTCCTTTTCGTCCCGAAGAAAGACGGCAAACTTCGCCTTTGCGTCGATTTCCGTGGACTCAATCGTATTACCAAAAAGGATCGTTACCCACTCCCACTCATTTCAGATCTTCTCGATGCTCCGAAAAGAGCTAAAATATACACCAAATTGGATCTCGCTCACGCTTATCATCTAGTCAGAATCGCGGAAGGTGATGAATGGAAGACCACCTTTCGGACCCGCTACGGCTCTTACGAATGGAAGGTTATGCCGTTCGGCCTTACGAACGCCCCTGCGGCCTTCCAGCGGTTTGTTAATGACATCTTCTCTGACATGCTCGATGTTTGTGTCATCGTCTATCTGGACGATATTCTGATCTACTCTGATACGCCAGAAGAACACCAAGAACACGTCAAGGAGGTTCTTCGGCGACTTCGCCATCATCGGCTTTACGCCAATCCCGAGAAGTGCGAGTTCAATATGGATACTGTTGAGTATTTGGGTTATATTCTTTCTCCCGACGGATTAACTATGTCCAAGGAGAAAGTTCAGACAGTTCTAGAGTGGCCGGTCCCGAGGAAGGTTAAGGACATTCAGTCCTTCCTGGGTTTTGCAAACTTCTATCGTCGTTTCATTTATAATTATAGCGATATCGTTGTGCCAATGACTCGGCTTACCCGAAAAGGCGCTCCCTGGATCTGGGACAGCAGCTGTCAAGAGGCCTTCGAAAACCTCAAAATCGCTTTCACTTCTGCGCCGATACTGGCCCATTGGGAGCCGAATCGCCCACTTATCGTGGAGACTGACGCTTCCGATTACGCCATTGCGGCTATTCTTTCCATCCAATATGCTGACGGTGAAATTCATCCTTTAGCCTTCCTTTCGAGAACGCTTCACGCGGCTGAACTCAATTACGATACTCACGACAAAGAGCTACTGGCCATCTTCGAGGCCTTTAAAGCTTGGCGTCATTATCTGGAAGGCTCGGGTGATCCGGTGGACGTCGTCACCGATCACAAAAATCTTGAGTATTTTTCTACTACCAAGGTTCTCACTTGCCGACAGGTCCGATGGTCAGAATTTTTACATCAATTTAATGTGGTCATTCGCTTCCGGCCGGGGAAACTCGGCGAGAAACCCGACTCGATAACTAGACGCTGGGACGTCTACCCTAAAGAGGGGGATATCGGCTACGCCCAAGTGAACCCTCATAACTTCCGTCCTATCTTTACTAACGAACAACTCACCGCGTCTCTTCGAGCTACCTTCCTGGAAGGCCCGGTTTTACGAGCCTCGATTATCATGGATATCGAAGCCCTACACCAAGCCATCATCCTCGCCCTTCCCGCCGACCCGAGCTCCGTTGTTGGTTTGGAACTTGCTAAAGATCCTTCCAATGAACGATGGAGCTTAGGTAGTGACAAGCTACTACGCCTTGACGACCGTATTTATGTTCCGAATCACGGCGAACTTCGCCTTCAAGTCCTCCGCTATTTTCATGATCATCCACTCTCCGGCCATTTCGGCCAGAACCGCACTCTAGAAGCGGTACGTCGTCAATACACCTGGCCCAAGGTCAGAGACTTTGTACGTGACTACGTTACCTCTTGCACTGTTTGTGGGCGCAACAAACCTCGCCGCCATCGGCCTTACGGGTTGTTGAAGCCTCTGCCGGTTCCGGTCCGACCATGGGATTCCATTTCCATGGACTTCATTGAGCAACTGCCAATGTCGAATGGTTATACCGCTATCCTCGTTGTCGTGGATCGATCTTCCAAGCAAGCTATTTTCATTCCTACTTTCGACACCATTACTTCCGAACAACTAGCTGAGCTTTTTGTTATTCACGTCTTCTCCAAACATGGTGTCCCTAATCATGTTACTTCTGATCGTGGTTCTGAATTTGTTTCGGCGTTTTTCCGGGCTCTCGGTAAAGCGCTCTCCATGGAACTTCATTATACCTCTGGTTATCATCCGGAAGCCGATGGGCAGACCGAGCGTGTCAATCAGACTCTCGAGCAGTACATCAGGATCTATTGCTCCTACCAACAAGATGACTGGTCGCCTTTACTCCCGATCGCCGAGTTCGCCTATAACAACGCTCCCAACGCTTCCACAGGTATTACTCCATTTTTTGCTAACAAAGGATACCACCCAAATATCACCGTTCGGCCCGAGGTCGACATGAAGTCTGATCTAGCTAGAGACTTCGTCGTCAACCTTGATGAACTCCACGCTTTCCTTCGAGAGGAAATCCTTCTAGCTCAGTCTCGTTACAAGGAACAAGCTGACAGGAAAAGAATCTCGCACCCGGAGTTCCCGGTCGGCTCCGAAGTATTTGTTCTTGCTAAGCATATTCGCTCTACTCGTCCTACTGAAAAATTCTCAGAAAAATATCTTGGTCCCTTCAAGGTCGTCAGTCGACCTGGCACTTTATCTTATGAACTCAAGCTCCCGGACTACCTTCGCCGAATTCACCCGGTTTTCCACGTCTCACAGCTGGAGCCGGTTACGCCGAATCCTTTCCCGAATCGAACTCAATCTCCTCCACCTCCAATCGAAGTTGATGGTGAAGAGGAATACAACGTTGCCGAAATCCTTGACTCCAAGTTGGACAGAAGGTACAAACGTTGTCCTCTACGTTATTATATTCGGTGGGCCGGTTACGAAGGTACCGACGATGAGTTTTCTTGGGTTGCTGCTGATGAATTACACGCTGACGAACTTGTACCGGCGTTCCACGCCCGATACCCTCACAAGCCTGGACCTTGATCACAACAAATCATCTTATTCCTTTTTCCGCTTTCGCCATGCTCCGCCGAAGTTTACTTCGTGTGTTTAGAGGGTAAACACGATGATAGTAAATTGAGTGTTTACCTCTCTCTCTTATTTGCTTATTATGGTTTCCTTAATTACAGTCGTCACTTAGTTTCCATCTACACTTATACTACTTACACTAAATTAATTACTTCTTATGCCGCGTCACGGCCCATTCGCTTTCCGATTCAAATCGCGTTAATAATTTTTATATACAAAAGCAAAAGAAAATAATGTAGGAAGACAGGAGGCCACAAGAAGACTACAAGAGGATTACAAGATTTTGGCCGAAGGGCCGATGTCCGATGTCCGTGTACTCTACTCCTCTCTCTCCTTCCCTTTCTCCGACCGGGCCTTCTTCGGCGCCGGTTCTCCCCCTTCCTCTTCCTCCACTTCCTCGTCTCCTTCTCCATCCTCATCTTCTCCCATTAATCTATCCTCCTCTTCCTCCTCGCTATCCACGACCCTCCTTCTCTTCCTCGGCAACCGCGATGGTCCTGGCTCTGGCATCTCCGGCGGCGAAGCCCTCCTCCTCACGGCATCCATCATCAACCAGTCCAACTTGCGGTTGAAGTGGCGGTTGTAATTGTTGGCCTTGAGTTGGCCCTCTCTAAACTGCCGGTTGTCCGCCAGCAGCTGAGCCATTTGGCTCTCCAAAACCGCCAGGCGCTCGCCGGTCGGTTGTCCGCCCCCCTCCCGCTTCACCTGTATCGGCCGGCCCGAATACGAACACTTCACCTTTGCATCGTGACATGCCTTGCATATCACGGTGCTCCTCTTCCCTACCTGCTCCAAGCAGGGAATCTTCTTTTGTTGACACCGTTCGCACGGCGCCCGCTCTTCATCGTCATCATCGTCTTCGCCGTCGTCGCCATCATCGGGGTCTCCACCGGAAGCCTATGGATCAAGAATTAGGAAGGACGTTAATGGCCGAAATTGTCACTCACCTCATTCCTGGATTTGCCCTTCCCTTTCTTAATCACCCGAGGAAGCTCTACCTCCACTCGGCGAGCAGAAGTAGATGCCTCCCCAGGTGATGGGCCCCGACGACTTCGCGCCGCCGCCGCTGCCGCTATCCTCCTCCTTTTCTCTGCAGCCTCTTCCTCTAGCCTCCTGGCGTTCGCGGCCCGGGCGGCAGCCTCCTGCTTCTCCTTTTCCTCCTCCGCCCTTCGTCTGGCCTCTTCCTCAGCCCTCTTCTTCTCTTCCTTTCGCTTCTGGTTCCTCTCCCGAGTTCGTTGTAACTGGAGCTCAAGCTCCCGCTCCTCGTCAGAAGGATCCGGCGTTGAAGGACGGTTCGGGGCCGAGGTTGGAGAAGGGTTGCTACCAGTAATGGGGATGGATCCCACGGTGGTGGTGGTGCGGGTTGTAGTACGGCTGGTCGACATCCTGGTGGACTTAAGAGTTTTTTTGGAAAGTTGGGTCATCGTCGGCAAAACCTGGCCCTTCTTATAAGGTCAAAACTGCGCACGGACCAGCAAGAAATTTTTTCTTCGAATTGTACTTGGTCTACGGTGCACCGAAAATTTTCTTGGATGACTAAAACAATCCCCGGCACTATCGGCTTACGAAAATTTTCCTGCTGACTGATGGGCCAAATTCCCGATGCTGACGGTCGTTAAAATTTTCTCTTGGTGACAAATCAACTCCCGGTATTAATGGCTTTCGAGGGCTCAAGCCTAAGAGGGGGATACTGTCAAGCCCATGCCTCGGGCCTTCACCCCGCCGCTCGGTACTCCGAAGATCTGCCTTTTATTGTAATCTTTTCCTTATTGTTCTTTCTCGCTACACATACCCTTTCATTCTAGTCCCTCTTTATTGTCTTTTACTTTACCCTGCAGGACTACACGTATAACTCCTAGTAGCTAGTCTGGCGCTCCGCACCGCTGCGCCGCTCCGTAGATATAAATACTGCTTGTACGCTACTGTAGTTCCTCAGTTTAATTATCAACTTAGATCTCCCTTTCCGACTTAGATTCCCTCCTTAACTCTGTGCTCCTCTAAGTCTTCAGGCTCACTGCCTTGAAGTACCCTCTACTCTACCTTAGGACTTATACGCCCTCTGGTTCGCTCCTCGTCACCGGCGATACCGCCGCTCCGACTTGGCTGCTACTTAGCCCCTCTCTTCTATACTCTCGACCTCCGGGGACTTACGGCGTACGGCGGTGTTGTTAATAACTTCACTACTGTCCCATTCGTATTCCGCACTTAGACACTGTGTGACCTCTGGCACGGTTACGCGGTGTGCATGATCTTAACACAAACATCACATTCAGGCAGGGAAGACTCAGTTACATCAACTTCAACAAACAGTCAAGGACTTGCAGGACACTTTGACTTCTAAGGACTTGCATACAGAATCGCTTGATACAAACATCCTGAATTTGAAGACAGAACTTGAGACTAATCGCGATGCTCTGGAGAAATTCAGGGCTGAAACTGAAGTAAGTTGAGTGAGTCCTTGTATTGTATCTCATTTCTCAAGACTGTTGTCAGTCTGAGAAGACACGGGCGGGTCAACTCGGAAAAAAGATTAAGGATCTTGAGACAAGCCTCATTTCCAAGGACTCGCAAATACAGGTGATGTCTTCTAGAATTCGAGCAACTACAGCAGCGGAGAAGGCGAGTACATCTGCAATTTCAAAAATAGACATAGTTATTGATTTTTATCCTTTGCCAGACGCGAATTGAACTCGAGAACACAATCAAAGACCTAGAAACAAGCCTTGCTTCGAAGGACTCACACACAGAGACACAGAATTCTACCATCGAACGGCTGGAAACAGAGAAACGGTGGCTCGAAGCGACTGCGGCCGCCGAGAAGGTAAGTCAGTCCGCATCTCAATAATCAGACATGTTAATATGTATCCTTTCCAGCCACAAAGCGAAGCTGATTGTGTTGCTATGAAGAAGTTCAGAGATGAAGCTAAAGTACGTCAGATTTCTGCTCATCCTATCTCGTCTCTGAAAACCCCTTGTTTCAGGCTGGGAAGACACGGGCAGGTCAACTTCAAGGCAAAATCAAGGATTTGGAGACGAACCTTGCTTCGAAGGATTTGCACACGCAGACACTCAACTCTACAATTGAACTGCTGGAGACGGAGAAACAACGGCTCGAAGCAACTGCGGCAGCCGAGAAGGCAAGTGAATTTGTTTTCTCAATGGCTGAACATCTTGTGATATATTCATTCCAGCCTCAAAGCGAAGCTGATCATGCCGCTTTGAGAAAACTCAGAGACGAAGCTAAAGTAAGTCCAGTTTCTGCTCATCATATATTCTGGTTTCTCAAAAACTCCTGTTTCAGGCTAGGAAGACACGGGCAGATCAACTTGAAGGCAGAATCAAGGATCTAGAAACAAGCCTTGCTTCGAAGGACTCACACACGCAGACACTGAACTCTACAATTGAATCGCTGGAGACAGAGAAACGATGGCTAGAAGCAACTGCGGCAGCCGAGAAGGTAAGTAGATCTGTGCTCTCAATGGTCAGACATGGTTGTTGATATATGTTCCAGCCTCAAAACGAAGCTGATCGTGTTGTTCTGAAGAAACTTAGAGACGAAGCTAAAGTACGTCCAGTTTCTGTCATCATATCTTGTTTCTCAGGACCCCTGTTTCAGGCTGGGAAGACACGAGCAGGTCAACTTGAAGGTAGAATCAAAGATTTAGAGACAAGCCTTGCTTCGAAGGACTCGCACACACAGATGCTAAACTCCACGATTCAGTTGTTAGAGACGGAGAAGCGACGGCTAGAAACTACTGCGGCAGCCGAGAAGGTAGGTTTCATGGTAAAATATTGACTTCCAGGTACTGAATTTATTACGCTGTCAGCCCCAAATTGAAGCAGACCGTGCTGCATTGAAGAAATTCCGGGATGAATGCAGCGCATCGCACACCCAAGTGCTGAACTCCAAAATACGAGCACTTGAGACAGAGAAGCGGAATTTGGAAGAAATCGCGGCAGCAGAAAGAGTATGTTCTTCTATTTTCGCGGACTTATGGGTAACGCTGAAACTTTCATCATGCCAGCCTCAGATTGAAGCAGACCGAGCCGCTTTGTCCAAAATCAAGAGGGAGACTGCAGTATGTGCTGTACCACACTTTCCGATGAGTGGCTGAGATCTCTCATGCTAGGCTGGCGCTGCAAGAATTCGTGATTTAGAGCAAAAGATCAACGATCTGGGGACCGTAAGATTATTCTTTGCTCAAAAAATACAGATCACGGTCCACTCATTTATATTCAGCTTCCTTCTAAAAGCAAAATGGAGAAATTAATAGCTGAGAATGCCTTGCTAAAAGTATGTTCACTTCAATTGATAGAACCTTACCATTGATTCACTTGTTTCAGTCCTCAATTTCACAAGAACGAAACCGTCTACTCACCTACCAGACGGATCATGTAACTAAGGTTATCGTCTGAAGAATCATACCGTTCCAACAATATTCTCAACTTTACTTTAGGCTCGCTTCGATACCCTAGAAAAAGATTACTACCATCTTCAGGTATGTGCACAGTACTTGTTAACAGTAAGTGATCAACGAGAATGATTTGGTCCAGGCAAAACTTCAGGAGAAGGCACAGGAACTTGTTTTGCTCAAACAATCTTATGAAACTGAGGTAAACATCTGTTCTTCCCGAAAATCTGGTCTGAAATTCCATCTTCAGAGAGAGACCGGACAACTTACTGAAGCGCAGGAACTACAGCCTTTGCGAGAGTCACTCGCGAAACTGCAAGCTCAGCACGCGGAAGACAAGGCCGCAAACTCATTTGCCCGAGCCAGCATACTGAGACTACAAAGCGAAATCGAAACTGTCACTCGTGAGAGAGACTCTCAGGTTCTTGCAAATGACAGCGTATCAAATCTCCAAGATACCATTACAAAGCTGCGTGAGCAATACGAACAAGAAGCACTTTCCCATTCGCAAAAGCAAGGACGTGTCACGGCACTAGAGCAACAGGTAGCACACCTCATACGGGAAAGAGACTGTTCAAGGGTTTATATTCTTGTTCTCCGCTTGTCTCATGCATCTCATTCAATAAATTTGTTAGGAGTCGTCGGAAAATGGACCATTACTATCCCAAATTGAAAAACTCAAAGAAGAACGCGACAAATATAAGGTGAATACACATTATATCTAACATTCTATATGATGACCTGTACATCCCACCAATAGGATGAACTCAATGCGCAATCAGCGGGTCACCATTTCTTATCCAGCCGCAAAAACCGCACGTTATCTCGTGCTAACGTCAATGCCAAAATGCGGTATGCAAAGAAAATGTTTCCATCCTACAAACTGGTGGACCCTGGAGTTTGTGCATTGATTTCTGTAGGTGGTTTTGATCTGACACTAGTAATAGCAATCTTCTGCGGCCAGCTCCTCTCCCGGGTCAACCAGTACTAGTGCTAGTGGCCCCCCTTCTGGATTTGCCAGTACTAGTGCCTCGCAGTCAAGTCACCCTTCTGGATCAGCCGGTGCTTCCCAGTCGAGTCACTTTTCTGAACCAACCAGCACCTCCCAGACAAGTCAACCCATGGCCAGTGGATCAACTCCTGTCAATAGACCTCGTTCTCCGTATAAAGCACCTTGGCAAAAGGATAGATTTTCACCATTTGTGAGTCAGATAATGCATGTTAGCATCATGGAAGCTCAATCATGTTGGACTGGTACTCCGTATGCCCAGCTTTGTCTCTCCTTTCCGGCCACCGACTTTACCCCTATATTTCTCGATTACCATATAATACTCGATATATGACTTTATACTCCCTCAGTTGTTTCTCCTATCAACTGAGGTGAGATTACTTATTTCTTTTCTTTGTCCTTAGTCTTACTCAAGTACTATAGGTTATCACTCAACAGGTATTTAGATATAATAGTACAGTTGTTTCTCCTATCAACTGAGGTTATCACTCAACAGATTATGAGACTCGAGCTCAACTGAACTTGACATTTCTTATCTCTTCGAAGCTATGTCCTCCACAGTTAACTCACTGTCGATCCCGCGCTTCCCCGAATCGTCCCAATTATCCGGTGAGAATACCTGGCGAATCTTTAAGGACCAAGTCCTTGCACATATTGAAGTTCGGGAACTCGAAGGATACCTTGATGGTACCATAATTCGACCTCCGATAGGCGGTTATATCTCCACATCCACCCTGTACCCTCCTGCAACCACTTCAACACCGGTGTATAGCCCGACCCCCTTTCCACATGAATGGCGTCAACGCAACAGGATGGCAGCCAGCATAATCTATCTCAATATTGTTGATCCTGTCGGACTAGGCGTCGAACGTGAAAAGCCTGCGTACCATATCTGGGCTGAATTAAAGAAGAAATATGAGAGACGAGATGAGATGCGCGTACATCAGGCTGACACCAAACTCCGAACTGCTCAGTTTGACCCCAGTAATACAACTATTGAAGACCATGAAAAGACAATGAAAAACCACCTCAGGGAGCTCCGAAACTTAGGCGGTTCCTGCCTCGACTCCCAATTCTGTCTTATTGTAATCGCATCTATGCCGAAATCATGGAGAGACCTTCTAATCAACGTCAAGGGGATTTCGAGTGATGATGCATTCATTCACCTTCGTCAAGTCTATGACAACAAGAAGGAGGACGAGGAGGATATTCGACAGCGCAGTCAGGTCCGTGCCTCATTGCTCAGGAGATGGCTTCTTTCCACTCGGCAAATGCTGCATCCGCTCCTAAGAAGGATCGTCCGATGTGTACAAACCCTAACTGTCCTCCTTGTCGACGTCGTACTCATCCGATTGAGAAATGTTGGGCACCCGGTGGCGGAGATGAAGGAGGAGGTCCTAAGAAAGCCGAAACATCAATTACTCAAACTGCGAATTATGCCAGCGATGGTGGGAATCATACCGTTATGGAACTCTTCGATTTGTGTACGTCGCCGTCAGCACCCATCTCGTCTACCCAACTCTCTAATGCCCATACCTGCAGAAACTGTGTATCAGTATCAACAGGGTATGGTGCAAATGAAGAGGTTATACGCAGCGTAGAAATACTAGACCCTTTTATTCCCTATTCATTTTCAACCTTCGATGAATACACTGCTTGTTCAGCTCACAATGAGAAGACCCTTCTATATGCCGCCTCGAAACCGCGAATACCTCAAACTTTTCTTGATTCGGCAGCAAGTGACCATTTCTGGGTCCGAAGAGTTGATTTCATTGAATATGAGAATCTATATGGAAAGGCAGGGAAGTCAGCGATTGCCGGAAAAGCAGGAGAATTTGAGATACATGGCAAAGGTACCGTGGAATTCGAGACAGTTGTGGATGGAATAAAAAGGAGATGCCGTTTGAATGGCGTCTATCATACACCATCTTTCCATCATAATCTGATTTCATTGAGAACGCTAGATGCCAAAGGGATGAAAGGAGAATGGGGTAAGGGATTACTCACTGTCCGGACCGCAAATGGAAGTATCGCCATGCAGGGCGAAGGGAAGGGAACGATGTATGAGGTCCAAGCCCACTTCACGCCCCCAGTCGTAAACTTCACTAGATCGCATAACAAACCTGTCGATATTCATACGTGGCATCGCAGACTAGGACATCCGGCCATAGATCGAATACTCCAGATGCATAGACACAATCTGGTCAACGGATTACAAATTACCTCTAAGAAAGTGGATGGTAAATGTGAACCATGTATCTTTGGAAAATCGACTCACCGACCGTTTGACGAAAAACTTACGCATGAAACGAAGGTCCTCGAACGTATACATCTTGATCTCTTTGGTCCGACTCGAACCCAGAGCATTGGAGGGGCGATATGGATGTTTCTTGCAACAGATGGTCGTTCTTCAGTCAAAGCTCCGAGTTTCCTAACGAATAAGCGCAAAGAGACAGTTCTGGCGGCGGTTCATGACTGGCGTATAATGGCGGAACGGCAGACAGGCCTTAAGGTATTGATTTTCCGGATAGATGGTGGTGGGGAGTTTGATAATGGATGGTTCCGGGACTACTGTCGAAAGCATGGTATAGTTATCGAAATGATTCCACCGAGGTCCTCCGCAGCTAATGGAGTAGCTGAAAGAGCGAATAGAACTGTACTGGATGGAGTTAGAACCTTTCTTGTCGATGCCAGATTCCCTCCTTCGATGTGGGCTGAAGCAGCACTCACCTTCTGCTACGTGAACGCGTTTATTCCCTCTTCTCACTTCCCAAACCAGGTCCCTATCGAAATATACACGAGGAAACGTCATGATGTTTCCCATCTCCGACCGTTTGGTTGTAAATGCTGGATAACTCTCGACGCAATCCAGACGGATGGAAAACTTGGAGTGAGAGCTGTCGAAGGCCGCTTTGTTGGGTATATCGGCAGAAGGGGGTATCGAGTCTGGTTGCCACAGACTAAAACGTTCCACGAATCTCGCAGCGTCGAATTTGAGGAAGGTGACCCTCGAAGATCTGCCCCCGCGGTACCAGATGAAGTTGATGGAGAGGTGTTTGTTGATGTCGACGTCGGTCCGGCTCAAAATGCCATGCCTGGTTCCCCGGCTAACGAAAATCAAAATGATATTCCAAGTGCATCCATTCCTTCGACACCTACTACACCTTCCACTTCCACTCCTAGCTACGACGGCCTTCTGGAATTATTTGCGGCTCAACCTTCGTTCCAACCCTTGCCATTACCTATCCAGGAACCAGAAGCTGGCCCGAGGCGTGGTACTCGCATATGAGAGCCATCAGCATGACAACTACTATCTGAGGAATCAACCGAAAGAGAACGTAGTGCCTTTGAGCGGAATCTTGCTTGGGCTCACGACTCTGGAGGTATAGACAAACTTGACGAAAACCCCCTCGCGATGGTGGCAAACAGTCCGTTTGCTTTTGGTGTTGAAACTAGTGATAAGTGGGTCCCGAGCACGTACAAGCAGGCTATACGTCGTCCCGAACTTTGGAAGGCGCCAATGCAGGCTGAGTACGACACGCTCATGGATAAAAACTGCTGGACTCTGGTGGATCTTCCCCCGAATGCAAATCTTACAGGAGGAAGGTGGGTTTATGCAATAAAATGGTCGAAAGATGGTGAGGTAGCAAAGCGGAAAGCTCGATATGTGGCTCAGGGGTTCACACAGATAGAAGGAGTCGATTACGACAAAACCTACGGTGCTGTTGCACGCATGGAATCCGTTCGCATCGTCCTCGCGGTCATTGCAGTCCTCGGACTTTTCATGTTCCAGGTCGACTTCAAAGCTGCATTCCTGAATTCTCCTATCCAACACGATGTATATATAAAGCAGCCTGAAGGATTTGTCAAGGAAGGTGAAGAACACAAGGTCTGTAAACTCAACAAGTCTATTTATGGGACTATGCAGGGTAGTCACGATTGGCAGGACACATTGGGGAAGGGGTATGAGGAGGATGGATATATCGCTTCAAAGGCTGATCCCTGTGTACGCTACCGCCGAGTCGACGACGGGTACACACTGTCCACCACATACGGCGATGACGTCAACGGTGCTTCCTCGACCGAAGATGGTAGAAAGAAAGCCATTGCAGACTTGGGAAAGAGATGGGAATCAAGTGAAGTCAATTCGGGCGTTCTTCTAGGAATGACTATCTCCCAAGACCCAATCTCCAAATCCATCACTATTTCTCAAAAGTCGTACTTCGAACGGATGCTGGAACACTTTGGGATGGAAACTGTCCGTATTCGTCGCACTCCATTAGACCCCAAGGCAAAAATCGCTGAATCCGCTAATCCACTACCTGAACTTGACCGAAAATTCATGTCGAATAAGCCCTATCGTTCGTTCGTTGGATCCTTACTCTGGGGGGCTTGCTCGACAAGACCTGACATTGCGTTCGCTTCAAATTTTCTCGCTCGCTTCCAACTTAATCCTGGTATTATCCATTGGGAAGCTTGCGAGCGGCTAGCCGGTTACATTCGCGGGACCATTCATTATTCTATTACTTATCGAGCTCCTAAACCTGGGGATGACCGCCTCGGTTTCGGCCTTCCACCTTTGGGTTACTCGGATAGCGATTGGGCTTCCTGTCTGGTCACTCGTCGATCTACTGCTGGATACGTATTTTTCATGGGAGGTGCTCCAGTATCCTGGGCATCGAAGAGACAAGGCTCAGTTGCATTGTCCACAGTGGAGGCTGAATATATTGGACTCTCGAAAGCTTGCCAGCAAGCCTGCTGGCTTCGATCATTTATTCAAGAGATTGACCTCCCGCTTAATGGTCCGACTCTCCTCCATGGCGACAACTTTGGTTCTGTGTCACTGTCAGAGGAACCGAGGAATCATTCACTTATCAAACACATTGACATGCGTGAACATTACATCAGGGAAAGAGTGAAGGATGGAAGTGTGAAGGTAATCCGTGTGCGGAGTGGAGAAAATGTTGCAGACATCACGACAAAAGCTCTTTCGGGGACTACACATGCTCGAATGGTTCAGATGCTTAATCTGGATCATACGCAGTAGGGGGGGTGTTGGACTGGTACTCCGTATGCCCAGCTTTGTCTCTCCTTTCCGGCCACCGACTTTACCCCTATATTTCTCGATTACCATATAATACTCGATATATGACTTTATACTCCCTCAGTTGTTTCTCCTATCAACTGAGGTGAGATTACTTATTTCTTTTCTTTGTCCTTAGTCTTACTCAAGTACTATAGGTTATCACTCAACAGGTATTTAGATATAATAGTACAGTTATTTCTCCTATCAACTGAGGTTATCACTCAACAAATCAAACTGTTGGTAGCTTATGCAATCGGGCCATGAATCTAGCAATAGTGACAGTGACAATCTTGAAAAGGTAAATAGACAACTTTTGCACACAATGTGAGTCTGAGGTAGGTTCCAGCGCAAATCCTCACGAAAGAAGAGAAAACGTCGAATGGCTACAAGCGAATCAGATGTCTCCTCAAAATCCTCTTCTTCCGATGGAGATTCTGCTTCAGATGTGGATGCCAACGGCACTCCTGTTGAAAGCGGTGTCAGCCGTGTTGCAAAGGCATATGCACAGAAAGGCATACGTAGCAGCTGGTCACGGTCTGCACAAAGAAATCAGCTGAATGTAAGTAATGCCAATTCTTAAGCCCTCTAGGTGATGTCGCTAATTCCTATTTCAGAAATTAGCAAGACGCATCATAAGGGAAACATTGGGTGGTCGTAAAAACTACCAGCTGTTCGTTTGCCCCAGTGTATCAGATGGCCGGTTGAAGGAATTCGAACAGAACCCCCAGGCTTATGGTCCCAAAATCCGCAATACATTCATAGACAAGCGCGGTCTAACCACGCAGCATCTCCTAGAACAGCCCTGGAATCAGCAGGTGACCACAATCATGGCCAAAAATGCAGAGCAAATAGCCAAGAATTGCAAGGACGAGAGATGTTAAGATCATGCACACCGTGTAACCGTGCCAAAGGTCACAGAGTGTCTAAGTGCGGAAGACGAATGGGACAGTAGTGAAGTTATTAACAACACCGCTGTTATGCCGTTAGTCCCCGGAGGTCAAGAGTATAAGAGGGAGGAGCTAAGTAGCAGCCACGTCGGAGTGGCGGTATCGCCGGTGACGAGGAGCGAACCAAAGAACGTATAAGTCCTAAGGTAGAGTAGAGAGTACTTCAAGGCAGTGAGCCTGAAGACTTAGAGGAGCACAGAGTTAAGGAGGGAATCTAAGTCGATAATTAAACTGAGGAACTACAGTAGCGTACATGTCGCGACGAGGCAGGAAGCGGGATGCGGGAAGTCCGAGTACGCTGAGAAGCGACAGTAAGGAGGCACAGAGACAGGCACAAAGCACAGATAAAGGAAATAGTGATCTCGAACAACAGTGGGATAGCGTCAGAGGCCAATCACACCAGTAATCAAAAGGGAATCTAGTTGCCCAATGACCAAGTTAGATAAGTAGTATCTAAGAGGATACAAGTACTTGCCTAGTTGCCCAATGACCAAGAGGTCGAGATGGGGAACTAGGATCTGCCTACTGCTCTTTATATACTACTTCTGTCTAATGAGTAAGCGATTGTAAATAACGATGCGATATGGAACAAGAGTGAGGAATCAATATATACGAGTAATAATGAGTCGATAATGAATCATAACGAGCTAATCGATGAATAAGGATGAGTTGTATGGAAGCGTATGGAAACAAATAGAAGTATTGGGATGGTCATGTGAACAAGTACAATAAACATGTGAAAGGAGATGAACGAGTACAATAAACATGTGAAAAGAGATTGATGGGAACACACCGCTGATGGCGCATCAAAGGGCGCATCATGAGACTTCATGACATTACCCCCTTCCTTAGAGTCGATGTCCCAGCGACTTGATTCACTTCGGTGAAGTTGACCACTGGCTGCCATGGTAGTGAGTAAAAGATCGTTGCTGAAATTTTCCTTGGTGCATTTGGATGTGCGGCATAGAATTCGTTAATGGCTTTGTTACTAGACCCCACCACATTCTCCTCATTTTCCCAGGTATCGTGGCCTTCATCGTAGCCTTTCCACCGAACCAGGTACTGTAGCTTCTTCCACCGACCATAGATTCTGCTGTCCAGGATTTTGTCGACATCGTAAAATTCTTCACCATCAATAACCTCCGGCTCTGGCGGGGCTGGTAGTATCCCATTTACTTCGTTCCCTTTCCAGGGTGCTAAGCGCTTGACATTGACGTTGTCATGGATCTTCATCCAGGTAGGTAACGCCAGTCGGTAGGTATGTTCCCCAGTCTTTTCAACAACCTCGAAGGGACCTAGTCGTCGACTTCCTAGTTTTTCACTTTTCCGACGAATCTTCAAGTTGTTGACTGAAAGCCATACTGGCTGACCGACTGTGAAGCTGGGCTGATTAGGATGCTCCGCAATTGTATCTGCAATACGTTGTTTGCTCATGCGCAATGCTGCTTCTGCATCCTCGCGAGCGTAGCGGAGAGCCTCTAGTCGTTTTGTGATGGAGGGGTACTCTTTCCAGGACCCGATGGGAATGGAGAATTCTGGAGTGTAGCCATAGAGTACCTCAAAGGGTGATCTGTCGTGAGCAAAATGTACCCGGGAGTTGATGACAAATTCGGCAGTTGGGAGAAGGTGATCCCAGTCATCCTGGCGGCGACTGATATACATTCGGATATAGCGTTCGATTTCCTGGTTGGCGCGTTCCGTTTGACCATTAGTTTCAGGATGGTACGATGTGGTTAGGGCAGATTCTATACCCAAACGCTTCAACAGAGCCCTCATGATGTCTGCAGCAAACTGTGGCCCTCGATCAGATATAAATCGTCTGGGGAGTCCATGTAACCGGAAGATCTCTTTGTAATAGAAATCGGCTACCCCTTCAGCAGTAAGTTCAGTCGTAGTAGGGAAGCAGTGGATCATTTTAGAGTAATGGTCTGAGAAGTTGATTACCGCATTGTGTCCGTCCTGCGTCATTGGTAATTCACCGATGAGGTCTACACCAATGTCTTGCCATGGTCCTCCTGGTACTGGTAATGGTTCTAGAGTTGACGGTGGTTGTGGCTGTACACGCCTTCGCTGGCAGTTGTCACATCCTTCCACGTACTTATCAACAAAGGATCGGATGGTGGGCCACCAGAACTGTCGGCTGACCAACTCCAGAGTGCGGTGTTTTCCGGGGTGTCCGGCCGTAGGAGCATCATGGCATTGTGCTACCACATCTTTGCGTAGTTGAGGATCCGGTGGAACGTACACTCTGCCTTTGTAGTAGACAATTCCTTCCTTTTCTTCCCATTCGGCTAGTCCATTCACGAGTTTGTGAGGTCCATGTGTTTTCAACTTGCGCAGCCCTTCAAGCACCTCGGACTCTCGTTCACTTGCCTTGCGAATGCGTTCTTCGAGAGGGTTATGGAATAAAACCATAGTAGCCGCTCGAAGGAAGTGTTCTGGTCGTAGCACTGTTTGCTGTTGGTTGTCATCAGCATCTATTACTTCGAGCTGGGAGATTCGGGAGAGAGCATCTGCTTGCGCATTTGCTTTACCAGCTCGGTGTGTGAGACCAAAGTCAAATCGTGAAAGCCATAGAGCCCATCGTGCTTGTCGTCGGCTAAGGTCCTGGGCAGTTCGCCAATACTCGAGGTTCCGGTGATCTGTGATAATCTCGAAGGGGTTTGGAAGTCCTTCCAAAAAGTGTCGCCAGTCCTTTAGTGCTTCAATAATAGCTAGCATCTCCCGATCGTATATTTCATAGTTCCTCTCAGCAGGGTCCATGGAGGCGGATCGGAATGCCACTGGGTGCCAGAGTCCGTCTCCCTGTTGCTGTAATAAGGCCCCTCCGGTTGCAAATCCTGAAGCATCTACTTCAATGCGTGTCGGTTTGTTAGGGTCCCAGAGTACCAGGATTGGTGCGGTGACAAAGGCTTCTTTCAAGGCGTCAAATGCTCCCTGTTCATTAGCTTGCCAAGACCATGCTACTCCCTTTTTGGTGAGGTCATTTAGTGGCCTAGCTTTCCTAGCAAACCCGTCAATGAAGCGTCTATAGAAGTTGGCAAATCCCAGGAATCCCCGGACATCGCGAAGGCAGGTTGGGGTTGGCCAATCCTTTACTGCAGCGACTTTGACAGGGTCCATACGAACTTCTCCTTCACTGATAATCAGGCCCAAGTACTCGATAGAGGTTTGTTCAAATTCGCATTTCTCGGGACGGAGATAGAGGTCATTCTTGGATAGTCGACCTAGGACTTGATGAACTACTTCCCGATGTTCGGTTAGGGATGAGGAGAAAATGAGGATATCATCCAGATATACAGCTACTTTTCCTGCTGCAATTAGATCAGCGAACATGGAGTTCATAAGCGCCTGGAACGTAGCTGGAGAATTGGTGAGACCAAAATACATGACTAGTGGTTCAAAGAGTCCTCGATTGGTGGAGAAGGCTGCTTTCCATTCATGACCGTCTTTGATTCGTACGTTATTGTAACCCCAACGCACGTCAAATTTGGTGAAATACTTAGCTTGTCTCAGGCAGTTGATGATGTCAGCAACCAGGGGGAGAGGGTAACGGTTCTTGATGGTGTATTCATTCAAGCGTCGGTAGTCCTGTATGAATCGTAGTTTGCCGTCCTTCTTTTTAATGAAGAACACGGGTGAGGAAAGGGGTGATTTGGACGGTCGAATGTATCCTTTTCGGAGATTGTCTTCCAAGAATCGGTCCAACTCTTCCTGCTCGTTAACTGACATCGGGTAGATTTTGGTACGCATAGTTTCCGGAGCATCGGGTTTAAGATCGATCGCATGGTCCCAGGGCTTATGTTCGGGTAATCGTTCCGATTCCTTTTCGGAAAATACCTTGGCATGACGTCGGTATGGTTCGGGTATCATTTCTTCGAAGGTTTTCCGAGGCTTATCCTTGTTCGCTGCTTCTGCTAGTTGTTGGGAATAGGTGTATCCAGCAGCGCACCACAGCTCCTCTGTTACTTCCTGGATAACCCCTGCGCGGAGCCAGGCACGACGTCGTTTACGATTTCCAGTCAGCCGGTATAGCGGACTTTCAGGTTCCTCGAAGGCTTCACCCTCTTCTTCAATGGTTTCTAAGTGAGTTTTACCTTCTGAAGTGAGGTTGGAAGGATTGCTGGATTCCCGGACCTGTTTTTCTTTGCTAGGTTCTGCAGTCTCCGTAGTAGCTCCTTGGTGATGGATCATGGGTGTCGTCGGGGCCTGGATTTGTCCATTCCGCCAATTGATGTCGGGGTTTACCTTGCGCAACCAGGGCAATCCTAAGATCACATCCTCTGATCCGATGTTGGTGACAAGGAATTCCAGGATCTGGGGTTTGTTTTGATCTACCTTGGTTAGGAGTCGGGCAAAGTGGGTAATACGGCCGGCTAAATTGGCGGTACCATCAATGTTATAGAGTTCGATGGGATGGGGTAGTGGCCTGATATAGACATGATGTCTGTTTACGAATTTCTGATGCAGAAAGAGACCAGTGGCCCCAGAGTCAATCATAGCTGCACTTGTTGTACTCCGGAATCGTCCTTTAAGTTCTATCGGCACACGAAAGTGAGAAGCGTTATTGAATTCTAGTGTGCTAATAGTACAGGAGGTGATAGAAGCATATATGGACGATTGAGATTCTGAGTACAATTTAGGGAACGACGCTGCAGCAGTGGCGGGTTCCCATCTTAAAAATTCTTGTGCAGTTCAGCGATCTGTCCTGCAAGGACCTGTTGGTTGGCAGCAAGCTCCTTTAACAGTTGGGCAAGATCAGGTGTGGCAGCAATGGTGGTACTTGGAGTGGCCGACTGAGGGGTGTCAGGGATACTGGTAGCGCTAATGGTCGTAGTCCTCCTTCCAGGGAGTCCCAAGAACTTACGACGGCACACGGCCTCTACATGACCATTGAGGCCACAGTGACGGCAAATGTCACGCTCATGATGGCCATCAGCCTTGCGATGTTCCTTAGATCCACATCCATAGCATCGCCCTATCATGAAACGACGAAAGGCATCAGGAGATCGAGTGGTAGTAGCATCAATGTCCATTGCATTTGGGTCTCGGGTAGGCGTAGTGAACGGGGCAGTGACAGTAGAGGGTCTGACATTGGTCAGGATTCCATCGTCAACTAGCTTCTTTCCTTGTTCCCATGCTCGAGCAATTTGTCGGTTGTCTACATCGATGGCTGCGTCAATTAATTCCTGAAGGGAACCAGTGGGACGGGTTGTGAACACAAGACCGTCTTTTACACGATCTGCAAGGTGATCATAGAACCGATCTCGCAAGTCTTTGTCTGAGTAGCCAGTGCGGTCCGCGTACTGTTGGAAGGTGGAGGCATAGGTTCCCACAGTGGTCCTATTCTGGTAGAGTCGTTTAAGGAGCTGTTTGGCATCTGCCGAGGCGTCTGTGGTCTCAAAACGTGTTTTGAATGCTGTGACAAATTCCTTCCATGTATCGTATGGAAAGGCTATTCCTGAGCCCGTTATATTCGATTGGTTGATAGTTTCGGAGATAGGAGTGGCCCAGATAGCTGCGTCGCCTTCAAGGTATGTAATGGCAGATGTGATTTTCTTTTTACGATCCGCGGAGAGAGCGGGGACAGAGTTAGCCCACAGCTCGAAGGCCGCTAGGAAGCGTCGAGCGTCTTCTCCTCGTTTTCCATTGTAGTTCTGTGGTTTACCAACACTTTTGGTAGTACTGAGGCCGCTTACTAGGTCAGAGACCACGTCTTGGAGCTTAGCCTGGTTCTTTGTAAGCTCCATAATGGCATCTCGAACGTCCTGTGATGTGGACATGTCTTCTTCAAGGACTGATTGTATTTCAATATCGGGGTCGGCTGTAGTCTCAGTGACAGCGGGAGCTGATGGTTCCGTAGGTGTTAATGGAAGCACAGGAGTGGAAGTAGTGGGAGTGCTGATTCGTCCTACCCTAGCAGGTGGTGCTGGTCTGTGGATGGGTTGGTAACGGTCGTTTGGTTTTGCGTTGAATGTGTTTTCGTATTGATTAGGGCACGGTTGTCTGGAGCAGGGTTCCCACTCTTCTTCTTCAGCGTCCCAGTAACAGGTGGTATTGGTTTCAGTGTCGAGTGCGTGGAAGTGGTTGGAGCAATCAACGTTGACTCCGAAGGTAGACGTGGTGAATACCTTGTAGGATCAGCTCACCAAGCTGATGGTACAAGTAGAAGATCTCGACCTAATGTCGCGACGAGGCAGGAAGCGGGATGCGGGAAGTCCGAGTACGCTGAGAAGCGACAGTAAGGAGGCACAGAGACAGGCACAAAGCACAGATAAAGGAAATAGTGATCTCGAACAACAGTGGGATAGCGTCAGAGGCCAATCACACCAGTAATCAAAAGGGAATCTAGTTGCCCAATGACCAAGTTAGATAAGTAGTATCTAAGAGGATACAAGTACTTGCCTAGTTGCCCAATGACCAAGAGGTCGAGATGGGGAACTAGGATCTGCCTACTGCTCTTTATATACTACTTCTGTCTAATGAGTAAGCGATTGTAAATAACGATGCGATATGGAACAAGAGTGAGGAATCAATATATACGAGTAATAATGAGTCGATAATGAATCATAACGAGCTAATCGATGAATAAGGATGAGTTGTATGGAAGCGTATGGAAACAAATAGAAGTATTGGGATGGTCATGTGAACAAGTACAATAAACATGTGAAAGGAGATGAACGAGTACAATAAACATGTGAAAAGAGATTGATGGGAACACACCGCTGATGGCGCATCAAAGGGCGCATCATGAGACTTCATGACAGTACAAGCAGTATTTATATCTACGGAGCGGAGCGCCAGACTAACTACTAGGAGTTATACGTGTAGTCCTGCAGGGTAAAGTAAAAGACAATAAGGAGGAACTAGAATGAATGGGTATGTGTAGCGAGAAAGAACAATAAGGAGAGATTACAATAAACAGTGGATCTTCGGAACACCGAGCGGCGAAGTGGAGGCCCGAGGCATGGGCTTGACAAGAGATTTGGCGATAAGGTTGATTGGCTTGCATTATTCACCGAACGTATCTATCGAATCTGTCTTGATGTTATCAAGGCGAGGCCCGTGACAGTGGTCGCAGGAGGAACAAGAGAAAGCTCTCAACAAATCCAAGACCAATTAGTCGATTCGCATCTGTCTCGTATCAAGTGCAACGGAGAGACCAACTCTCGACATGTGGTATGAAGTATCTTCGCTCACTGGGGGTGCTCATAATTGATTGCTTTTTAGAAATTACGAGTGCGGTGTGAGATCTGCGTGATCATGGTGGAGCAGTGCAGAAACAGAGATGATCAAAACGGTGTCAGGTTTTTCTCTTTCGCACTGCGTGTATTTACGAAAATGGGGAGTGGAGGGATGTCCGAAGATGAAGACGGCGTGGACAAGGTAGTCATTGATGACCGGGAATTGGAAGAGGCCGTGAAAATCACCATGTTTCTTCCATTCCGCCACTCCAAGCTGACAACGATTGTTGCAGTTGTGGATAAAGTTTCCCGGGTCGAAAAGCAGTATTTTGTGCAGAGCGGAAGGACTAGCAAGCGTAGGGTTCGAGGTGACTCTAGGTGCAAGAAATCAGACCGGAAACCGCCAATTGGATGGCCCATGTCTTTCTTCGCAGATGGTTACCTCGAGTCTTTGCCCGAATACCGACGAGAGAAGTTGCGTTTATCCGAGAAGATATTTCCTCTATACGATCTAGAGAAAATACCAGAGCAATACTTGTAGAAATCGGGCATATTCTGAATACTCATATACTGATTTGGAAACTAATATTCTGGGATGTGTTTGCCACTTACAGAGGCGCTTAATTTTCTTTAGATTCGCGAAGGCGAAATTGAAAATTTTACAAGCGCGCAACCAATTGTTTATCTCATGTGAAAGATAATGTTTATCTTACGTGAAAGATAATGTTTACCTCACGTGAAAGATAATGTTTATCTCACGTGAAAGATAATGTTTATCTTACGTGAAAGATAATGTTGATCTCACGTGAAAGATAATGTTTATTTGATGCGAAAGATTAACTTTATATAGCGATAAATAGCATAATGATCAGACGGGAAACAAACAAAATATCAGGCGTGAAATTTGATCAATCCTTCCCGCAAAAGGGAATTAATTACTTAGGAGAAATCGGCAATTGCTCCCAAAATTTCCCTTTATATTTCTCGGCCGGGAAAAGTTGGCTCGTCAGGTGTGTATTGACCCAGGAGTTTACAACGTCGCGAAATGACAAAAAGTAGCCACAATCAAATTGGTGGACATATAAAGTAATTAAATACACAGAATCAAGTAAGGAACTAACGAATCATTATATAGTATACAGTCCGATGCGGGGGTCTGGAGGCGGGAACGAAATGCAACCTAACTGCCTATGTCGCTCGCTAATATCTGACCAATGCGCGACTAGAAATTAGGAACTACTGAGAGAGTAGCATAATCAGCTGGGGGCTCCTCCGACCATGCTTCATAGAATGCTCTAGCTTCTTCCTCCGTCTTCCATGACATGATCAGGATATGGGGACCGCCCTTGCGACCTCGAACCTGCGGGGAGATCTGGTTTCCGCGTCTTGTCATCCGTGCAAAGCTGAGTGCGGTACCATGCAAATCGGACACTGCTGAAAGATCAATAGGTCCCATGCGCACACTCCATTCATGAGTTGTCGGACGCTTGGTAGGGGCAGGAGCCTGTAGTGGTGGTGCGTAAAGTTCTGGTATTGGCGGCATTTGGTAACTCGACTGGGGAGTTATCGGATCCTGGCCAATGCTGTATACCGAATCTCTACGACTATGGATCGAGCTGCGAAGCTGGCGAATGGCGTCCACAAGCTCTCTTTGTGATTGTGAAGAAGCGACTTGACTCGAGATAGCTTCGTTCAACAGATATTGAACCTCGCTTACAGTGTTCGTAAGGTGTTGAATGTTCTCGAGTAGTGCCGCATTGACTGCGCGAGAGTCATCTAGTGGCTCGACTGCCTCTTCGACCTGGGCTGGATTGACAGTTGCGTTGGAGGAACGAGATCTAGACCTCTGGGACTTCAAGATCATTAGGTTAGTGGATATTTTAGGCGAAAAGGGCTTCCATCCTTACCTGTACTTCCTCTTGCTCCTGGATTTGCTTCGCAATTTTGAGATCCTAAGATATTCTCAGGTAGGCATACAACACTGCCAAACAAGAGATGAACCTACCAAGCATGGGGCAAATTGACTATGTTGACGGATTCGTGCACCGTATTTGAAGAACAGGAAGGGTATAGGTGCCAAAAGCAGAGAGATCAAAGCGATCAGTGTTGAGGCCCAATTGATACCCAGATTATGATACATCTGTACGGTGAAAAGAGGAAACACAGATCCAACCAGAGATCGAATCATCGTATTACTTGCAAGGGCGGAGGCGGCGAGCAGCCTGCGATAATGACTAGTGAGTAACTTCATAGCAACATGAGTTACAGATAGTACTTACAAATACGTGTCGACAATGTAAGTCTATATCAATACAATGAGCGGAGGGCCATACATTGAGAGAAGATGGGCTCACGATTAGCGAAGTGAAAATAGCGGAGATCGCCATCCCTACAAATACTGTGCTGATACCTGGCACATACCAGGGTACACTCGCATAATTTCCGGTCCATCCAAGCCAGAAGCTACCGATTACCAACATAACAGAGCCGATCATGGCACTGTAGAGCCTTAGTTCCGCAGGAGGAAACCCTTTCCACTTGGGAATGATCTTGTTGACTTGCTTTGCAAAGTACAAGTTCATGAACGTCGTCAAAACACTGCCGATGCCGATTCCAATGAATAAAAGGCCTTGTTGAGTGATGGTAAACCCTCGAGTCTCTATGAATATAACAGGAAAAGCCTCAAATACTGTAGCGTTGTCAGTTAATGTGATTGAAATGATTGAAAGATTACTCACAGGCGTATAAAATTCCATACACAACGGACATGTATACGGTGATCAGGATTAGGATTGGTTCTTTAGCCATCATCTTCCAGGGACGGTATAAAGTACGCTCCAAAATCCCGTGAGGGGACGAGTCTAATTTCTCGTGGTCAGAAAACAAGTTCCTGTTGGTGATAGGGTCTTCTTTCCGTAGACGTACTGCCTGAAGAAAAATGAGCTGGGACTTTCGACATGTAATGCAACAATATCATACGAACCTTGCGAGTTAAAAGGACGGGACCGTATGTTTCGGGTAAGCACACTATGGCGAACAGTGTACACGCGCCGGCAAAAATCATCATAACCCAATAGATCCATTCCCAACCCAGGCGGGGGTCGGCAGCAACGCTACAAATTCATGTCAGCATTTCTCGTCACCGCATATATGGTGCATAAGACTGTGCATAAGACTTACAAACCGCCAACGAGAGGTCCCAGGGAAGGACCCAAAAACACACATCCACCGAAAAGACTTGTTGCGTATCCACGGCCTTGGGCGTTCCATACATCCGCAAGGATACCTGAAGATAGAAAATCAGATCCAAATCAGCCAAAGATACTGGCGGCATACCTCCACTTGTAATAAGAGGTGCCACAGCAAACGCTCCGGAGAAAAACCGTAAGATCAGAACAGTTTGAATATTGGTAGCTACGCCTTGACCAACGAAAAGGATTGTGTATGAACACATGGCGATCAACAAAACATATCTACGCCCGAACATTTCGCTTCCGGAACCCCAGAAAACGGGCTATGAGAAGAAAAATGTAGGTTTAGACATGGAACGATCATGATTCGACGTACCCCCAAAACATAACCCATCAGGAAGAGAGCGGTGACCAGATCCGACACCTCTTCACTGATGTTGAACCGTGTAATCAACCGATCACCTGCAAGACTAGGGGCGGAAGAAGCGAATGTTCTGTTTAAAAATGATCCGATCTAAGGTGAATTACAACTGATTTACAAGTTCTCCAATTGACGTACGCATTGACAGTCAAAGCACAACAAACAGCCGTGATAACCCACTTCTTGCTGTTCGAAAAGTTTTGCGGATTCTGAGGATCGTCCGGTCCGTCCCAGGACACAGCGACCGGCTCATTGGTGGGAACTTCATGAACCTCCGGTTCAGGCATCTTCTTCTCATTCTTCTCTGCGTCCCGCACATTACGCATCTCTATCGCGCTTTCATCGTTAACATCTTCGTCGAGTGGCGCGAGCCCCGGCGGAGGTGGAGGACCATGCCTATATCCTGGGTGCAGTGGGAAGCCATTTCCAGGCATTTTTCGAATACTGAAATGCTGTCGACGGGACTTGGGCCTGGTTGCGCGGGAAAAGTCAGAAATCTCAGAATACAGGTCAACTTTTCTTTTGTACCCGCCCGAAACGCATCGCCGTGTATGAATGTCCGGTCCTCGACGGGAATAAATCAATAAAAACACGCTACCGCGTTAAGGTAACTCGGGCTGTGGCCGAGGATAAATTTCCTTTAAGAGAATGTCGGTTCCCTAGCTTCATGACATCGATGCTTTGATTCCAGTATCCTGTGTACTTGAACTTGTATCATCTCCATGCCAGATACCAGCAACACCATTCACAACACCCGTTTACGCGCCCTCCTCCGCTTCCAAATCCCGTGCGATCAGAGCCCAGAGCATTTTTCACGGAGCATTGTGGATTCGACATACATGTCCACGGTTACGAATTCCGCATTCGCGGGCAAACAAGTTCAAGTTGCGCGAATTTGCATAGATCAGTGCGATCAGGCATCGGAGCCTACTGTTCACACCACACCTCTCTAACCCAAACGAGTTTATGTAATCGAACACTTTGGAACAGCGCCGCAAACTTCGCAACCCAAGGGCCAAAATACAAATTTTGTCATTCGTCGTCTATCTGTGGGAGGTAAATCTTTATAGTTTTTCCCGCAACAATGCCCTAGTTTCACAGCAAGGACAAAAGGTCCAACAACTTGAAGACTGATTAAGCTTGAGGGTATCAACTGAAGCATCAAGGGCTATCGAAGTAAAAAAAAGTAATAGGTAATGGGTAGTGTTAATATGTAACGGGAACAAAGGATTAAAAAACGGGAAGACCGAATGTGGACCACAACTCCGAAAGGCGAACGGAAGATTTCTTGCAGTAAATCGAGAAACGTTATACATAAGTATTCTCGACTAGGAACCAGCACTAGGACACAAAATGTCGAACATGACCATCTATCATCTATCAACCAATCTGACTTGCATCGAAAAAAAAATCAATTCCTGCGGAATCGTTTCCAGAAAGGTGTCTTTGTAGTTGTGGAGGACATTGGATAAGATGGATACGAAGATGCACCTGACATACGGTCCCTTCGGCGTCCGAAGCACACGGTGCAACCAGCGAGGAGAAGGAGGATCAACGAGACGAATGTCAACCAAAAACCTGGCCGCCGCATCAACAGTTCGTCAGTTGAAACGTGGCAGAAATTAAACGGAAGTAAGAAAACGCACCTGGTGCAGTATCTGTACTGCCTTGAATTGAAGATATCTTGCCAATCTCGTGGTGAAGAAACGCGTAGAGTGCAATGTCAATTGCAAACGCGATCAATGTGAGAAGGGCGGCAAGAAAAGATAAAATGGATGCGATGAGCGTTACGGTGACATGGCTCGAGAAAGAGAAAAGTAACGCAATGAAGGTTACTGCCGTAGCTAGGAAAACAGATTTCAGCAAAGTGACACACCAACGCGGAGCTAAGGAGGCTTACCAACGGGGTGTACAGCTAGTCCACGGGTCCAAGAGCCGCTAATGATCACGTTTGCGTCCTTGTTGGTGTCAGAAATGGAGGTAGAGTAGCCATGACTAGCCTCCCCACAGATACGCGAGCCATCATCCTTGTACGTGCATTCAGCCCTAATTGCTGTAAGAAAAGATTGATTTAATTGCAGGAGACAATAAGTCCATACCAGACTCCAAACTAAACAGACCACAGTCGATATCAGGAAACACAAAGAGAGATTTCGGAATACGCACTCGGATTTCATTTACTGTATCTCCATTTATCAACGCATTCCCATTCATATGAGCGCGGGCGATATCCAACGCGGGTAAGAAGGGAAGAGAAATAGACACGAGAATACTGAGAACAAAAGCACAGAAAAGGAAAATGATTCCAGGGATACAAAACATTCGTGACATGGGGGGCGTGAACGCTTTTGAGCAGCGAAAATAGTCGTGAGAGGTAGAAGGAGGAAAGCCGCAGAAAGATTCAGAATTTTGATTTTTGAACAACCCAATGACATCATGCTCATTGATTTGTCCCACGCCCAGAAGTGCCCAGATCATCAAAATCGAACTGATATTCAATTTTTTTGGCCTGCGCCTTGGATCTTCCCAGGTCAAAGCTGTAAGTCAAGCATTGTTCATGTTGTGTACTAGTAGCGATCCTCAGGTTGAAACGATATGCACAGAGAATTGATATGTAAATCCCAAACAATCAAAGGTATACGAGAATGCAGAGAAGGTGTCATGAAAGTAAAACGTAGTAATTGACAATGAGATTGGAAGAATTGCAAGGCCCGCGAGGGTTGGACATAAAATTTAGAAGTGTATTCGCAAACACCTGTTACTATTATGAAACAACCCAGAGAATGGAACGGGTAAGAGACATAAAGAGGTGAAAAGGGTATTAAACAATGATTAGGATATATCGTGTAATTGAAGAAAAGAAGTACTGGGTTAAAGTATCTGGTGCACAACATGAATGATAGCAGGTAAGCATATGGAGGATGTCTGAATATGACTACAAGTCTTTTCTGTATTTAGGATAGTTCCGCGCGCCTAGAGGGGTATAATGAGCAACAACCAAAATTTCGTAGAGCAAAGAGATACGTACACTCTAATGCTATCGTATAAGAATTTGTAGCTGCGCAAATTTCCCTTCAGTCGTCGGATGTCGAGACTGTATGTGTCGGTCAAGCCGGAAAGTCTGGTCAATTCTACGGAGAACTTGACTTCGTCACCAACGTCCTCGGAAGAATCACCATAGAGAGGGTCTTGCGCAGAACCTTCAGATACAACGACACTGCTGTTAGGGGTATCATCCTCGTAAGAAGAGCCTACACCCGCGGACACCTGTGATGATTGTCTACGCATCAACAAACCACGAAGCATCCCAGTAGAACTCGAACTTGAGTAGTTCTGATGAGAAGGAAGAGGTAATCCACGCTTATCAACCTAGAAAGAATGTGAGTTTGGTGCCCGTGACTGGCCGGGTCAATGAGAGTAGCGAGACTGACCCCATTTGAAGCCGCGCTTCCAACCATGTTGAATGCTGCCAGGCCATTTCCGCTACCACCCATGAATCCGACATTACCGCTACCTGGAACGCCTGGCATTTTCTTCCGCTTCATCCTGATGCAGCGGAACTTGAACTCGCTCTCAAGTTGAACTTCTATCCCCATAGCCAACAAAACTGCCTGAATATGCTTCATTACCTCTGGAGGAGGCCGGGTAGTCACAGTCGATTGATCGACAGCACCATGATGTGTGCGGAGTTGGCCTCCTGGAGTTTTTGGATGGGACCTCTCAGTAACAGTCCCGCCGCCTCCCCCTACCGTGACCGAGTTCCTGATTCTGGTAACGAAGCTAGGAGTAGTGATAGACGTATCTGTAGACGCTGTTCGCGTCGGTCTGTTCGACGTACGACTAGCAGAACGAGGGGTAGTTACAACAGCGGGTGAGGTGTTCACCTGGTTCATGTTATCACCAGTAATGACATTCTTTTCACGGTACTTGTTTTGAGTTGGTGTGGTAGCCCTTGCAGAAGCAAGCTTTTCCTCGTCTTCAGATAATGCATTGGTGCTGCGCATAGGGTCACCAACTGTAACAGAGTCTCGTGCCTTGCTCTTGTTTCTAAACCACTGCATGACTTTGACGGCCTTGTTGGTCGACGCATGCATTCCCTGACCCTGACCGTTCGGCGATGGATAACCGGATGTTTCCGGGGCAATAGCACTCCGAGGTTGTAAGGAAGTGTCCCGTCCCCGCTTCTCATCAGCATCCGGCGTAGAAGACATGGGGGTTGATGACATCCGTCCTTTGTTCCTGTTCTTTAGCGTGCTCTTGAACGGCTCTACCATGACTGTCAGGGTATTTCGGCGATTCTTCTTGGCACTCGAATTTCCCAACGACACATCCTTGTCACTACCAGTTGAAGGGGACAAAAGGGATCCAGATGTATTGCTAGGGGCGTTGGAAGGGGCAGGAGAATTTGGGTCTGCCGAAGACCCATCAGGTCCATTGAATATTCTCGCTAATCGATCGACAGATGACATTCCTCTTTTGTGCTTGCTTCCAGAGGAGCTTTGTGATCCACTCTGGGGGGCCTCTCTGTCTGTCAACTCTTTTTCGCCATCGGTTTCAGAAACGTGAGGAGCAAACTTGAGAGGTGTGTCAGGAGGACTAGCAAGAGTGATGCTAGGAGGATCTACGGTGGCAACTGGCGCAGGTTTGGAACGCGGCGTGGTCGGAGATCGATTCTCGCTACCTCTTCTGGATGGTGTTGTAGGAGCTGGAGCTGGAGATACAGGAGCAGGTTTCGAGGAACTACTTTGGGACCCTCGTCGTCGATCCGAATTTGAAGTTGTGGGTGTCTGTACATGCGAGCTACTTTGCTGGCGGTGGCTGGGTGAACGCGAACGGTCAGATTGTTTCCGTCGCTCTCGATGCTCCTCCTGGTACTCTCTCTCCTTCTCCCTCCGCGAGGGGCGGGAGCCGTCGTACTCAAGCTGCACCGTGTGTCTAGCCTTCTTCTTCTCGGCCGGGCTTTCCGCCGGAGCAGATAGGGGAACAACGGTACCCGCCGGAGCAGCAAATGGATCGGCGACATCGACCCCATAACTACTTTTGGGCCCTCGTCCAACCGCAGAGGTTGGCGGTGAGAAGATCTGAACACTCGATTGTTCAGTGGGAGTCTCATAAACCGCTGGTTCAATAGACTGGCTCCGAGTCGTAGGGGGACTGGTGAAAGAGCCGGACGGAGCCCCGCCATTAGTGTAACTCTCTTGACGGTAGCTTTGAGAGCGTGTACCTCGCTCCGCAACAGTAGCTTGAGCGGCGGCGGCGGCAGCAGCCTTCATCTGTTTCTGGTAAGCTAATCTCTTTTGATGGTGTTGATCCATAGCAGATCTCTCTAGCTCCTCTACTGTACGTCCAAAGGCAGTGACTTGACCACTGATAGGATCTGTTGCAGGAGCATGATATGCAGCCAACCAAGGATGTTGCATGACATTCTCGAGGCTAGCCCGCCTGCTAGGATCAGGAACGAGCATCATGGACAGGAGATCCCGAGCGGATTCGGATATGTAGTCGGGGAAGGAAAGCGGGGTATTAACGATGTATTTGTATAGAAGATTGATGTTATCACCATCCGGGTTCGCAGGATCATCATCGAAAGGAAGGTAACCAGCGAGCATTGCATATAGGATAACGCCGCAACTCCAGATGTCGACAGCGCTGCCCACATAGAGACCCTCGCTGATAACCAGTTCGGGCGCAGCATAACAGGGAGAACCGCACGAGGTCTGCATAAGGTCATCTGCACGATGTTCAAAGCGATTTGCGAAACCAAAATCAGTGATGATGACATTCCGGTGTCGGTCAAGCAGGAGATTCTCGAGTTTGAGATCTCGATGAACAATTTTCTTTTGGTGGATATACCACACACCGGAAATCAGCTGGGAAAACAGCTTCGCTGCATCCCTCTCACGCAGATAGCGGTGTGCGAGGATGTGATCGAACAGCTCTCCTCCTGAAGCATACTCGATAATGATTCCTATGTATTTGTCCGTCTCGATGACATCGTATAGACGAACAATGTTTGGATGTTTCAGGGTCTGCAAATAGAAAGTCTGAAGTCAGTTTCTTGTATTTTTGAAAGATGCGTGAGATATCTGTTGGACGAAAACAGCCTCTGATGGTTGCAAAGGACCAGCATCGGACCAAGAGAAAAAAACGGTGCCACGTACTCTTAGAACTTCGATTTCACGTTCGACTTTCGACATACGAACAGCGCTATCGACGTTTCCACGTCTGATAAGCTTGACAGCAACTTCTTCTCCCCAAGTACTATGAAGGCCGAGTTTGACTTTGCCAAACTCTCCTTCCCCAAGCGTTTGTAGTAGGAGATATGGGCCAAATTTAGGGATAGTTCGTCGTGGATGTGCAGAAGCGTAGGCTACTGCAGCGGGATGGTTGTAAACGTCTGTGTACGGCGGGGAGCTATCTTCATGGCGACCATTGCCTGAGCCATTATGCTGAGACTGTTGTTGTTGAGTGGTCGAAGTCACAACTGTGTGTGAAGCTCGTTGTTTTCTCGATGCGGACGGCGTGGATCCAGCAGAAGATGGGTGAACGTTGACAGAAACAGGTCTGGAAACGGATGAAGAGCCATATTGCTGACGAGAAGGACCCGCTGGTAGGTCCGTGGTTGGTATTTGGAGGCTCACTGACCCCGCCATTTCCAATAAGCCGTCGGAAACGATGAGAAGGATGAATAAGGATGTTGTTGGTTAAGGCCAAAGTGTGACTGGCGGTAAAGAACTCAAGCACGTGCTTGGCAACAGTTGACTTTTTTTAGTCTCACTCACAGTGACCAGTCAATTGTCAAAATTTAATAATAACAGTACGTATGCCTTAATGTGCCTCTGGCTTCTCAACACACACAAAAAGTCCCCTGGAATCCGTCATGACAAACAAATTCAGGAAACTCTGGCTCAAATAGATTAACAGTTTCACGACCGGGGGTCTTTAACCAGTTTCAACCCGGCATATATATCAAGCAGGGCTCAAACACTATCTATGTATATGATCTGTCTTTCAGCTTCTTCTTTCTACTCTCAACTTCACTTCCAAGCATCATGTCAGCGCGCACGCATTCCTGCTGTCCGAATTATCCTGCGGCACCGATGATTGGCTAAGCTAGGCTTGGGTGGAGCCTTCAAGCTTCAAGCTCCAAGTCAACTAAGTAATGAACCTCAATTACACTGTAAAAGAGCTCACTCTATATCCTTCGGACCCACTTCCCTTGGCTATATAGCGATATTTCATCTAACTCGTTTTTGACAAGTTTTAGTTAAATCCGACCCCACCCAGGACGAACATTTGCATTCTATGTACAATCTATTCCGGGTATCTACATATCTGTAAGCTTTCCACCACCTAATTTTCGATAATTATAGCCCATCCATCGAAAACCGTCTGATCAAGTCAGAGCTGGGTCGCAGTCCGGTCAGAGTGCTCAATCAATCAATTATCATTGTCATCGAGTGACCATGTCCGGAGGGAGCGTTTAACTTGGTGAGCTGCATATACTTATCGGGATCAGTGAGAGTGTTATACACTGTTCTTCGATTCAAAAGCGGGATGAATGGTGATGGATGGATGTTTCTCCGGTGCTCGAGGACCTTCAGCATCACGACGCTTTTGATTTTGATAATTCAATCCTCGTGTATAACCATGTGTATTACCCTAGTAGTATATATACAAGCCCTATAACAAAAAATCGCTCATGATGCATGAAACTTGATATACGGCGGAGATCCCTTTGTCAAACTCGAGGAGCACGCAGCCAGTTGCCAGTTGCCACCTCACCATTTCATCTACATACTCCCATGTTTCCTCATAATGTATCACAAGGCTTGACCGAAGTCCTTGCCATCTCACGCTGGGTGATTTTTTCTGTGCAGTCCGATATTAGCTACCGCTGAACGAAACTATTACTAAACAACACAATATACCATGATCATTTCCTATTCCTCGAGAGTGTACATAACCAGTGTATGATCGAGAGATACTTGTACTACATTATCGAACGGAGCGACAGATATCGAGCTCTCCTTCCTAATTGAAGGACGGAGGGAGTAGCTTATGCGTCGTTCAAATACTACCTAGCAAAGAAATAATATATTCTGCAAAGAATGCTACAATCAAAGTATGTACAAACGTAGAAGAGGAGCAATTGAATGGAATAATGGTAAGTAAACACACCACAGGTACTACAAAAGAATATATAAGAGATCGCAAGTAATATCACTACGGACAAGAAAAAAGAATGGAAGCAAGCAGCATATACTTAGATACATCTACAATGCAAGTTTCTTCGCCGCAGCCACCCGCGTTTGTCTATACCGCCGCTATGATTCCAGTTGTGAACGGATGGACTCAGAACTACCTCCACTTGCAATCGCCGCCCGAGCAACACCGCGTACACCCGGAGGGAGCCATTCAGAATAAGCTTATACTTCACCAGGTTTCTTCGCCACAGCCACAACGTTTTTCGATGCGGCCGCTGTAAGACTCTTGTGGATAAACGGAAGAACACCTCCGCCTGCGATCGTCGCCCGAACGAGTGTATCAAGCTCTTCGTCGCCTCTTATAGCAAGCTGTAAATGCCGAGGCGTGATTCTTTTAACGCGAAGATCCTTCGACGCGTTTCCTATTCAATCAATCAATCGTTCGTTCAGGTTACCGAGATATCAGCGGAAAAGCGAAACATGAGACTCCGAATTAGAACTTTGTTCAAACTCACCAGCAAGTTCCAGAACCTCTGCAGTAAGGTACTCCAGTATAGCCGAAGTATACACTGCGGCTTTTGCCCCTATTCGAACGTTGTGTTGGGTTCGTTGTTTGAGATACCTGTGAATACGCCCTACAGGAAACTTGATTATATGCATTAGTACTAGATTATTAGGATGAAACGACTCTCGGAGGCAAGTCCTGTACAAAATGGGGACAGATATTCACCTGCAAACCAGCTTTCTGACTCCTTGTGGTAGTGGTATTTTTAGTTTGGCTATCGGAAGCGCCGCCACCTCCTCCTTTAGAAGAGTCGCCAGTTTTGGATCGAGGAGGCATCGAATGCTATGTATGATATTTGATGATGTATCAGATGCGCGAGCGCGAAGTAGATAAATCTTTGATTTAGAATGCGATAGCGATAAGTATCGCGTCCAATATTAGAGCAAGGTGTACTTACGCGCGACGCGTTTTTGGAAGCGCGTCAAGTCAAAAATTCGATGCAGCGCTTTACGTCTATTAAAAAAACAACGCAGAGTCATGGGGCAAGGATTTTCGACGCATTTTCAGATACACACCTCGAGGGTATAGAAAAGTGGTAGACCAGGTGAGTGTTTAAGTTGAAGGAATGAGATTGTCGTTGTTTGGTGATCGAATAGCAACGGAGAAGTTCCCACCTATCACATGGTCTCAATAAGTGAAATGGAGTTGGGTCGTGTGAATTTGATGCGTCTACGTGGCCGCCATGGCGGGAAACAAGCCTTACTTTTTCTGTTTCGAAATGTTTTCCCTCCATCTTATGAATCGATGCCTGTCTGCGGAATTCTTCTCCCTCCCTTATGGCCTTCGAGGTTAGACTGAGATATTATATATATATCTCTAGACCCAGAATATCGGAAGAATCAAAATGATACTCTCGTTCGCTCCAATGCGCATGCGCCCATGGTCATGGCAATGCCGGATGCTTCTGCACTCTTGGACAACAGGATCGACAGAGATATGATACTTTTACCACACTATATCGTCCTGGGTGTGTCGAACCCTCTATGGGAACTGTTCCACCTTTGAATGAGTCTCCGATACCGGTTCAGCAATCAGCAAATATTGCGTACCACGAATGAAATTATTACACACGAAAATCAAGCTGAAGAGGGTTGAAGTAAGGAATTATCCTAATCCAGCTCGTATACACAGCTTTGACACTACTTATTTATTTATGACGTCGAACTCCAACGCATCGCCGGTATGACGGAGGCATGACGTTCATATTCTTGCACGTATATAATCACCTAAGCATCGGAATTTACAAGACAAAATACATTCCACCTAACTCACCCAACGTTCAACACCATAAATATGTCCAACGTTAACGACTTTTCTTCTATCGATGCTACTCGTCCCTCTCACCACGTCCACGGTTCCGAAGACCCTCTCCCAGGCGCAAAACGCGGTGGTGTCAACCCCATCGATTATAGTGCAGAGACAATGGAGCGCACACCAAGTGCTTGGAATGAGGGGACGGAGCGGAAGTTCGCTCAGGATCATCCTGAAATAATGGGTGCACAATCCGGCCAGGGTCAGACACATCGCGAACATCATCACGACCATCACCACGAACATCACGACCGTCCACAAGAAGGCAGGAACGCCTTCTCAGAGCAACGGCCAATGGACGTACACCCAACATCCGCAGGTGGTGTTGCAGTTGACGGGAATTCTGATCTGCCTGAGGGTAAAGCATCTGTGATGGATAAGGTCGTTGGAAAGACGCAGAAGGTATTTTACTAGTTGGTCACTCGTCTTGATCCATGCTCATAATTATTGATCATCTAGATTATCGGCAAAGCTACGCACAAACCTGAAATGCACGAGAAGGGAGAGTTGAGAGAGACGGGTGGAAAAGCGGCTGCGAGAGGAGAGGCTAGGGCTTTGCATGATTAATGGGATGCCATTAGGTCCTGTAGGATGTTGGAAACTATATTACCTGTCACATAATTTATAAAAGTATACCATTGCTATTCCCATGTGCAGCGTCTCTTGCGACGATGTTGACGCAGCTCACATTCTGTGAATTGGTTCGGAGCATATCGAGAAAGATATCTATGTAAAGTGGACATTAACAAATTATCGTACCCATCAATAAAAATTGTCTCTCTCCTCGAGGTGACTCTCGTTCTGAGCTTTCTAAATCTTTATCATGGATTGTTCATCGAACACAAGATGGCGAAAACACGCTCGACGTAGGACAGACGTACTAGCTTTGAGAGTAGCAGCACCAGGGGACGAACCTCGCTAACGCGACACAATCACATTCACCGTGACACTTCCATATATGCTACACGGTTTTGAAGGGACTCTGTACGAAAACTGTTCGAGCTGTGGCGGGAGCTGCTCCCTGGGACTGTGGACGTCTGGTTCATGTCCAGTCAAATCTCGAAACAACCCAGAGCCATTACTAACCGCGTCCTCGCTTTCCTCTGCATCCCATAGTTTCGTAAGTCCAGCCACTGTAGTGATCAGATTCGAAAAGAACTCGTTCATTTAGAAGGTGAAAGCGAGCTGCAAATTTTCTTCGGGCAAATTAGAACTTTGCGAGTATACGTATGTACTGCTCTTGCTCGGTAATATTATTACTGTGTGTTCGGAGAATGAAGTCAAGAGCGAAAGATCTTTCTTGTGCACTAGTATTACTGCTTCTCTTCGCTCGCAATACCGGCTAGAGGTGGAACCAGGAGGTAAACAACTTGGTGTCACGGTACGCGTAAACCCTCACGGAGTCGGATTAGCCGCGGATGTTCCGCCTTTTCCGTCTGTTGGCAATGTGTTGAAGTGCGTTAACCTGTCCTGGTCCCAGTTTGTTGATTGCATATAATTAGTACTATTAGTAACCTCATATGGAGGTGCATCTACACCGACAAAACCTCTGCACCTAGAGAAGCTGAACGAATGGTATATTAAACCATCGAAACTATATCTATGTCAGTAGTACAATTCTAAAGATGATAAGAATCCTTTCCAGCCCACGGAGCTCTCATCGTCCACATCTTAGCACACCCAGAATCAAGCTTTTGGGAACCTGGTTTATCCCATGAAACCATCGGGGTGGGATTTTCGGGGGTGGGGTTTCGAAATTTCAACGACGAATCCTATTTGCAGATACATGATTTAAGAAACCCACAAGGGCTCTAGGAGAATGAACGCACCAAACCCAAACTGAGATGGATACCCGCCAGATCAGGTTTGTATTCATCCAACACGAGGTCCGGTTCAGGCTGACCAGCCATGCGCGCTTGGAGGATCTTCTCAATATTACGTGCTACAACAGCGGCTTGTTCGACTGCTGGCCTAGCAGCCTTGTGTGCCCCAGTGTCTGCTACGTCTCCCAATGCGAACACGTTGGGAAACCCAAGAGTGTCGGTATCAATTTGCAGAGTGGGCTTCACACGAATGAACCCGTGCTTGTCGACTGCGGAAGGAGCAAGGGAGAGAAGAGGCGAGGAGAGGGGAACTGAGCCTGTACAGAGGATCTAATATGGTCATAGAAGCGGAGACATGAAAGAAATTACATGATTAGACTTACGACGAGATCTCCTCGTACAGAACCACCGGCGACGAATGCGATATCGAAATCCTCATCTGTGGTTTGTAGAGGGAAACCACCTTGGGGGATCACTACGCGTTTATCGAGGACGACGTCGATACCGAGTTCTTTGCATCTGTTGAGAGCGATTTCATGGAGGCCTTCGTGGAATCGATTCAGGAGGTGTGGACGAGAATGAATGAGTGTGACTTTTTTAGATTGAGTCGGCTCGTGTGTCTTGAGGTCTGTAGCGAGTTCTGGGGGAGAGCTTAGGGTAACGAATTGATGGTAAATATGAATAATTCATAAACTCACGAACACCATACGCCCCACCACCCACAATCACAATATTCCTCGCCTTCTTCACATTCTCCTGATGAAATCTCGCAATTTCAACACCGGTTTTCTTATCCTGCCCCACCAAGCCTTCCGGTCCAGGTCGTCCAGTTCCAGTCGCCAGCACCAGAAAGTCATAAGGGATTGAGGTTCCTGCGTCGAGGATGACTTTGTCTGGAAGGATAGATGTAGCGGCTTCGTGGATTATTTGAATGGAGTCAGATGGCAATTGTGTGTTATTGGTTTCTTCGATGGGGGCGTTGACGGAAGCTACGAACGCTGAGGCGTTGTTGGATCCTGGGGCATTGTATGGGATAAAAGCCTTATCTTCGAATCCTGTAACAGCGTGTATACGAGGAAAGGCGAAAAGATGCTATATAGACTATTAACACCAGAAGGAACCGCGAATAAGGACTCACTCTAAAATGCGAATTCTTCTCAATCAATACGATATTATGTGTTTTATAAACCCTCGGAGTAATCTCATCGACGACTTTACAGCCTGCAGCGGTAAAAGAGTTCACGAATAGAAATCATTAGACCACAACGTATAAACGTACCGACATAACTTCCACCTATAACCACCACGTTTGGTTTATTCATATCAACCACGTTCCGAGGTCCAATGGCGTATGTTCTAGATATTGTCCTTGAATTCCAGAGAGGAGATTTGTGTAATAAGGAAACTTTAGGGTTTGAAGCAGGAACTAAACCCGCAACGAACGTTGTTAATCGCAGAATTTTGAAGGATATCGACGTCGGTGAAGTTTAGAGAGGGGATAATGAAGACGCCTTTATAAGAATGGCGTTGAGATCCGAGAGTCATTTTTTTTACAAACTGCGGAGGTCGCACAGGCAAACTGTCGCGACTCGACTGGGACCTGTGCCATTGAAAGTGACGTGGTTTAACGGCAAATTCTTGGTAATCTTATCTGATATGATACAATCCAGCTGACGATTTTATCCGTTATCTGTCTCCTAACATCCGTCACTCAATGGATATCTCCCAGAGTTCCAGTCCTCCGTCCTCCCCGGGCAACCTCTCAATGTCTAAACCCACTCTCATGCTGCGGTGACTAAAATATTGCATAAATCCATATACATTATATATCCAAGTACTACAGTCCACTGATACTACCCGCTACACTCTCTACTGCATCTTTCAATTTGAGTGCTTCTCTCGTAACCAAATCATTCTCGTCTTCACAGCATTCCGCAATGAACGTAGTCGTTTCGGCTACGAAACCTGTAAAAACATAAAAAAATTTGTCAGATCACCAGAGTCCCAAAGTCTGGGAGTGCGCCGGGGAGATGTGGAGAGAAAAACAAACCTAAGAGCTTGCTCCCATTTGCACGCCAAAGCGTTTCAGTACACGTCAAAGCGAACAACCTCGTCTTCACATCTTCCGACCGCGTGTGCATGAGAATATCCAAGTTCATAGCCTTCAACACACTATCGTCACCAACAGCCTCCGCCCCGGCGACAATGCATTCTTGCAGCAGCGTCTTTGCCTCAGAGATGTTGAGTTTTATGCAAACTGGAATTTGGGCGATGATTAGCGGGGAGAGCTGGGCGATCTTGTCGTCCCGCCAGAAGCCTGGAATCACAACCGTGAGATTCAACCAAACAATTCAGAGAAGAGAGGTCGGTTGGTACGTACTTCCATCATCGCATGCTAGACTTTTAATAAGTGTTTCGAAGACTGGTGGGAGGAGGAGTCCCAAGTTGTTGTCGTCGTCCATTTCTGTGATGTTGGTGCAGCTTTCAAGAATTTCGATTGATGGAGGTAAGAGTATTGCCATGTAAGGATTCATCAAGTTCTAGCAAAAGTAGACAGTTTTTTTTTTCAATGTGAGGAACGGCAATTATTAGAAAAATCTCAGGAATACCTTGAAGTAATCAACAAGCCCAATGTACACCCGATAAAACATGATCTTGGTATTGATATCTGAATAACCGCAAGGGAATGATAAGAATTATTATTCAAGACGTCTCAAAAAATTTTCTACTAGATAAATCACTTACCACTCTCTCCTGCAAAGGCCCAATCGTATAACCGCCTAAACAGCGGGCGGAATGTCGGTTCATTCAACTTCACCACGAGCTCGACGAACGCAGATATCGTTGTAGCGCTTGCCTGAAAATATGATGTTAACAAATCAGACCACCGAGAAGGATCATCATCCCATGAATAAAATTGCATAATTTACCGTGCCAAGTTCTGTGCGAGAATCTTTGACTACCCCGAACGCACTCAAAAAGATATTAAATAATGGACGTAGGTTTTCCTGAATTGCAGGTCTAGCCGCACTGCGAAGTGACCGTTTGACAAGGTCAAAGTACCCCCCCAAAGCGCCCTGTAAAATAAAGTAATGTTGTTTGTTCTGATTACTTGTGTAGCAAAGGGTCTACTGACTGTATTAGGCGCGATTTGCAACGACCGCCATATATCACACAAGGTCGGCACTAGAACTTTACTCGGAGCCTTCTTTGCGATGGATCTCATGAAATTAGAAACAACCTGTACTGCGGGGGATTTGCCAGTAGAACCACCCCTGCAATGGTTAAGGTAGAGTTTGATGACGTGGGTGAGTTCGGTCGTACTCCAGAAGGTTGGAATAGCAGTTAATAAGTCGTGTAGAAGCTGCACTGTATCTTCGGTAAGTCCTAGCAAAAAACAGTCACGTCGTCAACGAAAAAAGTTGCTAATGGCAGGAGGAGTAACAACAGCAAACCTTCTGAACCTTCTCTAAGTACATTCACTGCCCGAGAAACGATATCCCGTAAATAGGGTATGAGGCGAGGGCCTAGTTTGGAACTGATTTTTTGGTTTAGTCAGGACAAAAATATGGGGAGGTTGATAATTTGGAATTATATAACATACGGAAGTGTTATCAAAGCTCGAATAGCGGCGGATACAATGATCTCTGGATTTGATTTGACGTCCACAGCGCCGACCAACAGAGGTACTAACGCTGTCACAGCGCTTTCCTCTCCAGAGCACAACGTCGATCCGATAGCTCGGATGGCATTGAAAGCCGAATTCGTAATAGTCGTAGTAGTAGTAGGAGTGGTGGAGTGGTTGGGTTGACGGAATAATAATACCTTATGCACGATGCCACAGATTTTTGAGATGGAAACAGAGACGGGACCTTGACGGATAGAAACAGCAATACGCGGTAAGCGAGTGCTGAGAAGGGTAAGTGCGCCTTCTTGGATCTGGTGATCACGCATAATATGGATGGATACCACGGGTCAGTTGTAAATAATATGGAGATGGATCTTCTTACCAGATTATCATTGTTTGAAAGCATGAGCAAAACTGTGTCGATAAAGTCGACCGCAGACATGACACTGAGAACACGAGTGAGCGATAACCGTGCACTTGTAGCGATATCTTCGATCTTCGCCTCTGAGCTACCACCGGAAACGTTCTTGGTAGAAAGTGCAATGAGAATGGAAATAACGTCACTGAGGTTGCTGCTGTCTTGTGGCGGCGGTTGAGCATCATTCATGGCATCGGTGTTGTTGTCAGATTTCGAAGTAGTGGAAGCAGGGAACGTCTTCGCAGCGAATCCGACAAAGGTGATGATAGCTTGAGCGCGGCGTCTAAACACTACTGCTGGCGAAACAGAGTGTTCTTCCAGTCTGAGATAAGGCAAATGAGTATGGTATGTAATTGGGCGATTTTGATGGTGTCAAATCAAGTTACGTACGACGAGTCGTCCAGGAGAGTTTTTTCTGCATCACTAGGCGATATCGCCCACCCTAATAACCGTTCACTTTCGCGAAGCATTTCCGCCAATACCTGTTTCTTCAAGTTGGTGGCTGTACATGAGCAAACTCGCGAGATACTACTCACCAAAACCTGAAGCCACGGTTCGAAGTGATGCAAGAGGGCTGTTGGTAACGCCAACGCACTCTGCGCATCAGTGTCCTTTTCTTTCCCTTTCCCTCTGCTCTTAGCCCCGAGAAGGTATTGCTGGCTTCGCACGATCTTGTTTGCTGACTTTTCGATCAAGAAGAGGCAGACCGGAGCAAGGAAGTCCTTCGGCCCCAGAACGGTGACGAGGTGGGAGAAAAAGCTACCATGATAGCATTTAGCAAAAGTCGTTGCAAATCATGGTTAGGCTACTACTCACTTTGTTCTACGATGTCTTGGGATATGATTCGCAGCATCCGTGAACACCCTCAAAAAGTCCCTGGCTCCAATGTACAAGTCTAAACCACCAGAAGGATGGGACTCCTTCAGCGAAGAGACCATCACGGGAACAATGCTGTCGACAGTCTGGAAAAATTTGAATTTTCACTAAGAATGAATACGACTGGTTTACCGGATCTGGACTCACTTTTTGAACAATTCCCCATCCATACCCATCATCCCTACTCAACATACTCATTCCACCTCCTATTTCGATCCCTGCTTTTGGACCTCCTCCAGCCATAGCAGCAGCACCCACACCCATGAATGTAAAAACTGGCATGACATTCCGCAACACACTCTCCGGTGCTAGCCTGGCCAGCCCCGCAATAAGCAGAAGAGCCTGATGGAGAGTTTGTGGGTTGGATGAGACGCGAATAATTTCTACCAGCACATCTAGCCGGATTGGGGTTGGCGAAATATTTGGGGGATCCCGCACACCGGCGGCGACACCGTCAATACTTGCCATAATGTTTTGGCAAATGAATTCGACGGATGAAGAACTGTTGATGGAAGCTCCTGAGGCGTGGAAACGGATAATCTGAGATAAACTCTCCAGTAAGTGGGTGATGAGATCAAACGAGTGAGGTAGAGTTTCGTGGTCGGATTTTGTGGTTGAGTTTGCAACGGATGTAACGGATAATGACGCTAGCACTTCGGCGAGGATCGCTAGACGTTGGAATGGACCAGGTCGTTCTTCAGTTGACAGCTCGACAGCGCTGAAGATGTCTGAGTTTGAAGAAAACTTGACAGGAAAAGCGCAGACGTACCGGTCAGTTTGAGAGGGTTCCACCCTGGCTTTCTTTAATTTCGGCCCCAAGGTCAACTCCTCTCCTTCAACGATCTCTCCCAAAGCCTTGGAGCATTTATCTAGCACGGTTATAATGATATATGCTTGTTCATTTATTGAAGAACCGAGTAGCCTTCCAAGTAAAGATTTGACGGAAACAGTCTACACTATACTCAGAACAACAGGTCGGATACGAAGGATCGCAGGCATACCTCGTCGTCCACTTGTCCTTTGCTATCGGCAGCCACAGCGGCTTCAATCACAACATATACGAGTTCTATTCGTTGATCTTTTAAACCAGTGGATTTGGAGTTCCATATCTTCGTCGTACATTCGAAAAGTACAAGGCGTAAAGCCGCGAGAGTATCTGCAGCATTGGAAGCAAATAGACAGCATTAAAACTTATGAGAAGGAACATTGATAGTGAGCATACCATCGCCCCCGAATGACTTCGCTAACATTCGGCACAACAGAGTCCAAGGTTTGTTCCCTTTATACTCAGCATCATCCAAGTCAAAAATGCCTGGATGTCCAAAAACTATTTTTGTGGCCAACTTTGCGGCATTAGTCACCGATGAACTTTTCCAACCTTTCCCGCTTTTCTCTCTTTTATCAGAAATCCCATTTTGGTCGGTAGCCACGACGGCGTATAGGAAAGGGAGGAGAAGTAATGCCGCTGTTATTTCAGGCAGCGCTTTTCTTTTGGTCGTCGAAACACTTTTTGCCGTGCTCAAAGAACGTTGTTGAGCCGCGACGAAGCAAGGCGTTATAACTCGTAGCAAATCAATTTGGGGCTTCGGAAGTATGTCGAGAGCGTTGACATGGGAAAGCAGGTAGCATAGAATGTGTGTACGGTACTTGATTGATTCTTTTTCTTGATTGTCATCCCTGGAATATCCGCGAACATGGTTAAGGAGGAAAGAAGCGAAATCGGCTGAAACTCACGTAGAGGCAAGCTGCTCTGCATGCCAAGCTCCGATATAATCCCCATCAGCCAAAAAATGATCTTTGATTCCAGAAAGAGTGGACATGTAAGCAGCGAGGTCATCCGGAGAAAGGTATTGCAGCTCCGCTTCGGCTCTCTCATTGCCTATATTTTGGGGATTTGAACTCTACGAAAAAAATTACAAGAGAATAACACACCGTAGACTCTGTCGAAAGCATACACCACATCGAATTTCTTTCTTTTATTGTTTTCATCGACACTCAACACCGTCAATGTGCTCAAGCACTCTACCGCCGCTTTTCGGACCTCCTGCACAGAAGACGACAGTGCTATAACGACCATTGGGACCAGAATCTGAAAGTCTACCACAGCCTTTCCAGCTGGTGGTGTGATGGCATGAGCTTGAAGGAATGCGGCCAGATGATACAGTGCGAAGGTCCCCAGCGTCGATGTATCCTCATCTTCTGTGTCCGATTTGCAACAAAATCGTAGCCAGATGCTGGAAAGGAAGACGCCTACCTCTCCACCCAAGTTGGCAAATAGTGTGCGGATTACATGTATTCTTGCTCGAGGGGAGCCGAAACCCATCGTGGTGTTCGCGAAGAGATATAATTGCTGCAGCAGAGAAGCATAAGGATCAGGTTTGGATTCTGGATGAACCCAATTGACAACTCCCATTTCTGTCCCAGACGGTTGAAGGGCAGCAATATCAGATAGAATAGCGACACAAAGAAGACTTTCAGTAGTGCGACTGTTCGGCTTGTTCACCACCTGAGCAGCAAGTTTCGTGGTCAAAGTATCCTCAAGCTCATCTTCTTCCATCTCCGGTAATTGTTGAAAGTGCTTTTGGCGAGAGAAAGCATCAACAATCCGCGTCGCAAAATGTATGGTAGCGTCAGAATTTTTGAGAAGTTCGCGAATGATCAAGAGGGCGAGCAGTCTGACGTGAGAGTTCGGATCGGTTAGCTTGCTAATGACTTCCATACAGTCGCTATCCTTGTTTTGCGAAGATCGTATATTGCCTGGAAAACGAAAGGTCATTAATGAATATCAAAAAAAAATCGTCACCTTTGTACGCACTAGCGATTCGTCCTCCCAAAATTGTATTCAGCGTTTGTAACCGTTCGTCCTCCTCTCCTTCACCCACGGACGATATAGCTTCCGCACATCCGGCAATCCACGCGTGACTGTTCTTGGCTTTTCCGAGTATATCCCATACAGCATCAGCAGTCTTTCCTCTTGGTTTTGAGTAGAGAAGGTAAGGAAATATAAGGCGATGGAAGACATCATTACTCCAATTGCTGTCCCAGTTCGGATTGGCCGACGCCAGCTTGTTGACAATGAACGTCAAATGAGCTCTAACAACGGAGCGTTTGGGAGGTTTGGTGGCATCAGATGCAAGGGACCCCGGATGAGGAGGAGCAGGGAATAGAACACCGCAGACTAATGCAAGGTATTGAGTAGCATTATCCTTCGTAGATATGACGACATCGAAGAAGCTCCTTCCCCCATTGCTGTTTCCCCCATTGCTGTGGTCGTACAAAGCTTCGATTACCCCAATGTCGGAATCAACTACTCGAGCTGAAAGCGCCTCAGATATCGACTTCAGATCGACATCAGCATCCGCAGTTTGTAAGAGATCCAACAAGGATCTAACCCCACTCAAGCGAACACTTGTGTCTGCATTCGAAGACGCCAATAACGCATCACGGAGTTTCGAGGGCGATTTTGAGCTTAGAGTTCCGAGGGATAGTGACGAGACGAGCTCATCGATCTTCGTTAGGTCAAATTCTTCAATATGATCGGCTCCTTGAAGATTGTCCCGTACGTATTGCAAGATTTCAGGATATCTTTGATGTAGTATGGATAGCAAGGAGCGTACGCTGGCGGAAATAAAGGAGGACCGACAAGAGGAGCGAAGGAGCAGGGAAATAACATGCCGGATGAATGATGTTGGAGGAGGCAATGCAGAAACGAGGATGGTTTCGAGTATGAGGAGGGCTTCGGAGGCTTGCTCGGTGTCCGTTGAGTTCAATCTGTAACATACAGGTCAACTTACAAGACCGGTGCAGTAGATCCAGCATACCTTTCAACTAAGATTGCTGAAAACGGCGCAAGAACTTTCTCAGCGCCGTCCCAAGATCCGAAGGCAGTCACAATTTCCTGGAGGAATTCACTAGAATTCAAGATGAGCGTAAATATATTACCGAGGGATCGACGTGACTTACGGAACGGCGAACATTCTATCGAGCATGTCAGCCGATACCTCAGAGTCTAGAAGCTCATTTTGAGTGCCGCAAAACGCAACCAGGGTCTTCACTAACTGTTGCGCGCTGATGCCAGTCCCTGGTGCTGCAGCGTTGACCATAGAGGAGATAATGACCTTTAAGGCAGGAGGAGTAAGTGAACAGGGAGCTTGCGATGAAATTGTGGCAAGAAGGATATATGAGGTGAGCTATGTGATGATATGAATTTTCGTTGTGGCAAGATGAGATTTCGAAGAACTGACTATCGTGTCCCTTTCTACATTATCGTATTTTTGACCCTTTCCGCTTTTTGGATTTGCCTTCTGTTTGAACTTCGGGATTGCAGATAACGGTTCAATAACCGCAGCGAATACCAAGGCAGACGTGCCTTCCGACATGCCCTTGGCTCCGTGAGACCCATGTGCGAGGACAAAGTCGTGCATCGTTGCAGCCCAGAACGCGACCAACGTTCGGAAAAACTTGCCTCCTGAGAACGAACCATCCTTGTGTCCTTTTAGTGCTTCTCCTAGAAGCCGTACTACCAGTCTCGCGATATCTCCGTTGCGAAGCATAGCCTGTACTAGAGCTTTCCTTGGGAGGACCAGATCAGCCTGTGATGTGGGCTTTTGAGCCTGCTTTTGGTGCGGAACGAGAAACTTGAACATAGGTTCTTTGTCAAGGTGAAGAATAGTAAGCATCTTTCCCCAGTTCTGTGTTTCGTGGTACGGCAAAAACAAGGCAACAAGAGCTCGGACGTTGAATTCATTGACACGAAATCGGCGTACAAGCCACTCCAGAACCTTTGATGCAGCACCTTCCAGCAAATACGCTCCCAATTCCTGCAAGCATCCTTCCAGTGCCATGTCCAGCTCCCGAACAGCCTCGGCTGCAAGTAACGTCCGATCCACATTCCTTGCATGATGAGAAAATAGGTTTTCTTCATATATAGTCAGTCTCGGATTCAATGTCGCCAAGGCTTCGAATCCGCTGCGTCCAAGGGCGAATATAGAGTCAAGGTCGTATTCTGAGGCATCTCGTCCATTGGCAAAAAGATAGGATTCAACCGAAGCGTGTTTCCCACGAGTGCGACTACGATCCAGAAGAATCTGAGCATTCTGTGAGGCCTGTGAGGCGAGTTGCGATGCTAAAGCAGTCGGCATCCCTCACTGAGGATTTTGGGTGGTGGCAAAAAGGAACAAAAATTTTGTTACATACGGCAGGCAAATAGGGCGCTTACTCTCGCGTCTCTCTCTACTATTATCTACAACTGTCTTGAATCAGCGCGGATATTCATTTAGGTACTGAGGTTAACGTTGAAGCTAAAGCTCGAAGTCTCAAGCGACTTCGTAAATCCTGAATTAATCTCTCACTTGCTGTTCAAACACTCAAACTTTATCTATGTCTTGGGTCTGGGGAACTTCCACTCCGCCACCTGTCTCCTCTGCTGTTTTTTCCGTCTCTGGTTCTATCGTTATATCTGCTCCCCCAGAGAAAGTATGGAAAACTCTCCTGGACTTTGACTCTTACAAGAAATGGTAGGCCAAGTGGCACCTTATTTTCTTCGCTCACTTTTTGTTCACAGGAATCCGTTCGTTCGTTCACAAATAATCCTGAACAATCCCAATTCGGCACCTCTCTCCGTCGGAAATCGCATCAAACTGTACCCTGTACATCTTCCTCCAACACTAGATGACGCCAACGTCGGACTGCTGCAAACGAGCTCCGTCCTCGCCGAGGTCACGGTCCTGGACCATAATAACCATCGTGTTGCGTGGAGAATTGCAGGTATGCTCCCAAGATGGATGCTAGATGCTGAACGGTGGCAGATGGTCACTGTCGAAGAAAGTGGAGGAGCAGGAGCCGATGTCAAATGCAAGTATGAGTCCTATGAAGTGTTCAAGGGGGTCCTCGCATATGTTGTGAGGTGGTACGTTGGGAAGGAACTTACGATGGGGGTCAACGCGATGGCAGAGGGACTCAAACGAAGAGCTGAACAAAATTAGGTGTGGACAACATTATAAGTACATGGACTATTCGCGAGGCTCATTAGTTCATAGCTTTGGTTGTCGGATAGCTACGAATTTATTTTCTACACAGTATACCTACTCCTCAGTAGAGTTGCTGTCCAAATATTGCGCGACGTGTCCTAGAAGAATAGACAAGTCATTTTCGGCCTTCACTCTGATTTTCAGCAGCTCTCATTAACGAAGCTCTTTGGTCTTGCTCTTCTTCTCCAACTAGATACTGAATTCTTCTCTCGGGTGAGCTTACAGCTTCCAGAAGAATGAAAGACAGAGCAAATAACGATCTCATTGGCCTGTAAGCTACTGGCCAGAATTATGAGGACTGAAGATAAATTCATAGTACGAGCAAAATTACAGAAAAAGGGCAAACATTCATTAACAAACTGTATGCAAATCGAGGATCGCGCACGAGGTTTGTTTTCCTACTCTGGCGAATCAACTGCTAACTGCTAGCCTAGCACCTTCGCCTACGCAATCTCAGCAACACTCGTCGTCTCATCTACGAATGAATTCATCATGTCCTATGGTGGTTGATGCCCAGACATTGTTCGGAGTGGTGCTGGCGGTCAGCAGCCACTGGGTGATTAGAGTCTTGGAACCGCCTTTGTTAAAGTATTGACCGCTCCAAGTTGTGGTAGAATGCGCGTTGCGGCCCTTGTTGTTCCACGTCACAACCCAGCCAACAGAAACGCCTCTGCCCGCGGGTGGGAGCGAATCAAATCGACCGGTGAGGTTGTAGAAACCCGAAGCGGCTCCGACAGCGGAATAGTATTGTCCACTGAGACCGCCTGCCTGGTCTGCGATCAGTGTAACGGTCGAGCCAAGTTTGTTGATCCAGGTTCCGGAGAGTTCACCAGCAATGTACCCCAATGTCGCTGTAGGAGCTATAGTTTCCAAGTTCATGGAAAGCTGGTTTCCAACCTGTGGCGATTCAGATGCCGTAGGAGCTACAGTTTTCAACTTTGTAAGTACCCAAGAAAAGATAAAAACGACTAGGTACTCACCACCGGAGACACAGGAGAGGCCGAGAACAAGAAGGGTAACAAGGTAACGAGTCATCTCTTAAGTTCTGAACCGCGCGGAATGAGTAATCTTTTCAATCGGATATATCGAACAAGTTTTGGCCGGAGACTTACGAATTGCTTGTGAGTTAAACGTTAAGTGCTGGGTGCTTCCTGGGTACTTACTTTGGAGTGAAGTATGGACCCTTTATACAGGGTATGTTAAATTGAGTCGTGAATCCGAGTAGAACACTCTGAAAACCTTCTTGGCACTTTAGCATCTAGGCCCGTACTTGCCTCCATCCGACAGCTGGGAACATAGGAAGGAAGGAAGAAAGGAAGGATATTACACGAATAAACCGATGGCTGACAGCTTCAACTAGAGGAACGCTTGACACCTGCGCTGATCAAGTCCATCATCCACGGAACGATTCGACAATGTACAAAGCGAGACAGACAACAGTTTCGCTCTTCTGCCATGCTACCTTGAACCTTAGAGACTGGGCCAGGGAAAGATATATCACTCGAATGGGTGTTTACCTGAGCCAATGTTTCCAAGTCTAACCCGCCTTACAGAGGACGATGCGGTGGTTGGGAGCGAAACCGTAACGAAATGGAACACATGGTGACACAGCCACGTCCGTTTTTGGGATTGCCATTCTTTGCCTTACATAAGGACTTCCATGTAGCCTGGCAACCAAAGGGAGATCGAGATTCGAGTAATAAAGGCGTCAGACTGCCTACAGTGCTTTGCGAAATTCTTTGCTTGCTCGACTTTTTCACATCTATTTGTGTTTATTTATTTGTCCAATATATTTTTACCCCAAAAAGGATTCATCAATCACTTTTTGAAGCCCGACAGCCCTGGTGGTCCTCAAAAAGAGCCCTCTCGAGCCTCGGCCCAAAAATGTATTGGACAAATAACTAGAAATAAACAGCAATAAACACTTGGTAAAAAATCCATACAAGCAAACCATTTCGCAAAGCACTGTAAAGGATATTCAACGCAGATAGTATTGGGTTTCACCCTAGGTGGGTGATTCTAAGCGCAGAAGGAAATTGCGTGCCCTAGAGTGGGAAGAGGGCAACCGAAAAGACAGACTATGCAAGATTCCTTTCTATTTTCAATAGTTTTCACCCTATTCACTGCTCAGCGCTCAGATCTGAAATGTTGATCCCAGTACATTCTCGCCTGAGCGCCTGTTGTTCTTCAATGTGGCCATGGTCCAACAAGAATTGGAAAGAAAAGGAAAGGTCGCCGATTGCGGTCACAATAAGGCCTGAAGATGAATGCTAAGATCTAAGACCTCAGGTAAGGACTCAGTTCCAACTTACTTCTGTGAGTCAAGACAAGTAGCGAGACCACGAATGTCTGTTGGAAATGTGTGCGTATATTGTAACTGTTCACAATCATAATTGCCACAGCCATTACCGAAAGAGTACATGACTATTATAACTGGCGATGAAAGGCTGTGATTGCGGGACAATTAATTGACCGCCGTGGTGCAGGCACCGAGACTGGTTACCTCTGGTCGTCTTTGAGGTGTCTGCATCGTCGCCGTCGACTCGAGGTAATGGATACCATCCCCTCCAGGGTATCTTAGCCACTTGTCAATCTCGATCTACCATCTACCTAGGCTATTGTGTGGTGGGGCGAGATTGACAAGTGACTGAGATTCCTGTGAAAAGGAGTATTCACGAGTCGACAGTCGGAGCTCTGCTAAGACAATGATTCCATGAACCTAGGCAATTCGTGGTTTCGCGTTGAAGCACTGACTCCACCCGGGGGAGCTGATCAGACCTATGCAAGCTCTCGCCCCAGTAGCTCTGGGGCTTCCGGTTCATGCTAGCTTACGCTTCACCCTAGCGCACGGTGAAACGTAGGCTCCGGTTCAATGAGGGAACCGGCATGCATACACATGTGGTATTTCCTTTTGTAGATTTGATCCACAATAAGATAGACGGAGCTGGCGGAGGGGGGCTTATCTGAGGGCGCGATGAAAGGCTGAGCGCTTCTTCATTCTCGCTTTTCCTTTCATCGTCGCATTTCTTTGTCGTCCGCCCACCCTTCCCATACATTTGTCGCAGTGTACTATACCTGAAGCTCCGGTCTTGCTCCCTTGTTTGTGGTGACTTGCCCGCCCATGCGGGACCACGTCCCCAGCCGGATGGAGGCAAGTACGGGCCCAAATGCTCAAGTGCCAAAATGGTTTTCAGACTGTTCTAACTGACTGACTATTCGGAATCACGATTTGATCGAACATATCTTGTATAAAGGGCCCCTACTTTACTCCAAAGTGAGTACCTAGGCAGCATCCAGCACTTAATTCGCAAGTAACCGTTAAGTTTCCCGCCAAAACTTTTCGATATATACGATTGAAAATATTGCTCACTCGCGCGGGTTTCGAGATTAAGCAATAACTTGTTCCTTGTTACCCTTCTTGTTCTCGGCCTCTCTTGTGTCTTCGGTGGTTAGTACCTAGTCGTCTTTTCTTGAGTACTTGCAATGTTGAAAACTGTAGCTCCTACGGCATCTACATCGCCACAAATTGGAAACCAGCTTTCCATGAAGTCTAAACTCGACCGTGACGCTGATCGCAGACCAGGAAGGCTGTCTCAGTGGGCAATACAATTCCGCTGTCAGGGACGCTTTGAGTTTCTACAACCTCACCGGCCGATTTGATACAATCCCGCCCGCGGGCAAAGGCATTCCTGTTGGCTGGGCTGTGACGCAGATTCTACCACAACTTGGAGTGGTCAATACTTCAACAATGGCAGTTTCGAAACAATTCTCACCCAGTAGCTGCTGACCCGCAGCTCTACTCGGGGCGATGTCTGGAAGTTAGTCACCGTAATTCACTCGTGAATGAGACGACTAGTTTTGCTGAGATTGCGTAGGCGAAGGTGCCAGGTTAGCAGTTAGCAGTCGATTTGCCAGAGTAGGAAAACAAACCCCGTGCGAGATCCTGGATTTGCATCCAGTGCCTCGATGAATGTTTACCCTTTTCATGTAAGTTTGCTCGTACTATGTTTTCATAGCTTTCCATCTTCAGTCCTCGTGTCTCTGGCCAGTAGTTTTCAGGCCAACGAAATCGTTATTTGCCATTCTTCCGGAAGCCGTAAGCTCATCCGAAATAAGAACTCAGTATCTAGTTGGAGAAGAAAAACAAGGCCAAAGAGCTTCATTAATGAACGCTGCTGAAAATCATGGTGGATCGCGAGGAACTCTCGATTTATCACAAATTTTCACCAGAATGACGCCAGTTAGTTAGGTTCAATGACAAAAAGTCCCTGTTGATATAGAAGAATGTTAGCTAACGTCAGTCTCAGTCTTCAAAAAAGGATTCATCCGAAAGACCCCAAAGATACTTCAAGAGGACATCGAGAATATATGTGACTCATAACCTCGAAGTAGAATTAACCACGTAGATGGGTTCAACTTTTGAAGAATGTCAGGAAACGGCCCTCACCGTCGGGTAATAGTCAGTCGAATTAGTATTAGACGAAAGAAAGTCAGTTCTCTCCACTTTCGTCCCCGAGACTCTCCGACAACTTGAAAGATATCAAAATTCTAACGTCCCTTCAGACTACGTGAAAATGACTTGTCTATTCTTGTCTATTCTTCCAGGACATGTCGCGTAATGTTTGGACAGCAACTCTACTAAGGAGTAGGTATATTGTGCAGAAAATGAATTTGCAGGTATCCGACAGCCAAAGCTATGAATTAATAGGCCCCCCGAATAGTTCATGTATTTATAATGTTGTCCACACCTAATTTTGTGCAGCTCTTCGTTTGAGCCCCTCTGTCATCGCTTTGACCTCCATCGTAAGTTCCTTCCCAGAATTCCCCATGCAACACGATAGTTATTGTAGTCCAAGACCGTGACCTCGGCGAAAGCAGATCCCGTGTGCAGCAGTCCGACGTTGCCGTCATCTATGTAATGTTGAGGAAGATGTACAGGGTACAGGTTGATGCGATGTCCGACGGAGAGAGGCGCCGAATTGGGATTGTTCAGGTGTGGAGAAAAAGTGGGCGAAATAATAATTTGTGACTGGGCCTACCATTGCTTGTAAGAGGCAAATTCCGAGAGGGTTTGGCATGCTCTCTCTGGAGGGGCCGAAATAACGATAGAACTAGAAATGGAAAAAAACAGCGGAGGAGACAGGTGGCGGAGTGGAAGTTCCACTGATCTAAGCGCTCAGATTTCATGTCAACATGGTGCGTTAGGCGCTCAAAAAAAAGGGGGGCGAAGGCGCTTGATTCAATCATTTTCCTTTCCTTTCCTTCGTACATGGCAACTCCAACTCCCTCCGTTTCAAGTTCTAGCAATTATTCCTCAGTAGACCCACGTCTTCGTACTACATTTAGTCTTGTCAAATGGGACAAACTTGCTTCACTGGCGTGTACACTTTCTCAACTTCCTCCAGGCAACTGCCATTGGGGAGAGCAACTCTCAGGAGGATACAATCTCGTCCGTTTCCTCCATCTTCACGGCAATCAAGAGTCCATTATCGTCGCCCGTGTACCTCTTCGATCTGAGGACGCCATGAGCGAGGAACACAGCTCTGCGATTTCGAAACGGATTGAGAGCGAAGCGGTGACAATGAAATACGTTGATACTCGCACCGCTATCCCCATTCCGCATGTGTTTCATTATAATGCTCATGCGGAGGAAGACGTAGGCTCTCCTTATATACTTATGTCCAAAGTCGATGGCGTCCCACTCAGCTCGGTATGGGACGATATGGACGACGATAGACGTCTTATAGTCCTCCGGCAGGTTATTGACATCCTGCTCGAGCTATGGTCGCATAGATTCGACAAAAAAGGCGCCTTATTCGATGGAACTGATGGTAGCTTGTGCATCCGTTCTAATTCATTATTTGTGAGCCCAGATAACAATGGAACCCGACACCGTCTTCAGACCACATCTTACCTTCATGCTGCCGATTTTTGGTTAGCTTATGCTAACGCACAGCTTTATGACATAGATGAATCGGATTTTGGCTCTGATATTAAGTCTTTTACCCACTCTCAAGCATGGTTCATGCGTTCTCTCATCCCTGCATTATTTGATCCTTCCATTGATGTCCACGGTTTTCCCCTCTCTCCCGGAGACTTTCACTCACAAAACATCATGATCGCTGATGTCAATTCATCTCATCCCCGAATTACATCCGTCATCGACTGGGAGTTTTCAGGCCCGGACTTTGTGTCATCTTTCGCGCAATATCCGCTTTTCATTGTAGATCACCCTCATTGGAAGAGTGACAATCCTTTGCGTGAAAGGAATGTGCGCGATCAGGCCACATTTGACCGGCTCATCCGTGAAGCGGAGCGTAGGCGCGACCCAGTCAATGACAACGTGAAGCTCTCCCGCCTCATCTCTAACAGCTACGGCATCTATCTCTTTCAACAAGCAATGTACTACCCAGGGATGTACTCTTCCATGTATCCTCTCCTTTTTACCCATGTATTTGGCGATGATGATGATGATAATTTCTCCACTGATTATTATTGGGCACTGATGGAGAATATTTTGAATAAGGACAAGCAGCAGTTTGATCGAGAGAATGGAGTGTGGCTTGAGGCACGCGAAATTTTGGGGGAGGAAGCTGTTAGACCCCATCTGACGAGGACAGAGTTTATAGATCTTATTTTCGAAGTTTGAGGATAGATTTGACAATGGGGGAAGTGTATCTCAATGGCTTGCATCTTTGAAACAAAATGTGATGTAAAAAGATATACTTGGGTACAAGGTAACCAGCTGAGCCTGCAGCCTCCATTTGAAGGAAGCTGACATCCATCAGGTTGATTCGTGTAATACGCTTCCTTCCTTCCTTCCTATGTGCCAGACCCTTGAAACTTGATTAAACATTGGAATAGATTGATTTTTATACATCTATCGCCTAGTAGCCACTGCTACAGGCTTGTCTAGTACCGAGTTTTACCCTTCTATTTGGGGATCGTCGAGTTGGTAATACTAAGTGCGGAAGGAAAAGGATTGACGGAACGAGGAGGAGTGCAATCAAACAGGCAGACTCATGATCAAGGATATGTATCACCTTTCGAGAGCTCTCAAGATTCCTTTCCGTTTTGACCCTGTCCTGCGTTCTCGCTTTTGTTCTTCATTGTGGTCAGGGTCTCGCGAGAGTACTAAGAATAGCGAGAACTTATGCTTTATCTTTACAAGAACCGGGTTATGTTGGAAAATGAATGCCCCGGGCGACTCGCAATTTGAGACATAGTTCTTACAATGGTGAGTCAACACAACTAGTGAGACAGAGTCTGCGCCTTACTTTGTTTACAATCATAATCGACACTACCAGTAAGAAAAGAGTACATGGATATTATAACTGGCGATGAAAGGCTGTGATTGCGGGACAATTAATTGACCGCCGTGGTGCAGGCACCGAGACTGGTTACCTCTGGTCGTCTTTGAGGTGTCTGCATCGTCGCCGTCGACTCGAGGTAATGGATACCATCCCCTCCAGGGTATCTTAGCCACTTGTCAATCTCGATCTACCATCTACCTAGGCTATTGTGTGGTGGGGCGAGATTGACAAGTGACTGAGATTCCTGTGAAAAGGAGTATTCACGAGTCGACAGTCGGAGCTCTGCTAAGACAATGATTCCATGAACCTAGGCAATTCGTGGTTTCGCGTTGAAGCACTGACTCCACCCGGGGGAGCTGATCAGACCTATGCAAGCTCTCGCCCCAGTAGCTCTGGGGCTTCCGGTTCATGCTAGCTTACGCTTCACCCTAGCGCACGGTGAAACGTAGGCTCCGGTTCAATGAGGGAACCGGCATGCATACACATGTGGTATTTCCTTTTGCAGATTTGACTAATCTAATATTCACGAGAGGGAACAAAAGCTACTTGACAAAAGTTCGTCTCTCAACTGAGGTTCTGCCAGTGAAAGTCAACAATCAAGAATTGTTCCCGAAACTTGAAGCAAAAACATAATCTCGGAAAGGGCAAGTCTCCCAAGGTCAGAATCTTGACCCTTTGATACTTCCAAGCAGAGGCATGCGCATATAATTGGGTTTTACTACACAAACCGGCGACAGCTTTGACTCTTTCACACGGATCGAGTATAAGAGGGAAGCCATGCGTTTAACGAACCGTTCTGAACCGTTCTTGAACTTGTTCCTCCTCTCATCCAACTATCTCAGTCATGCCTGATTCCGCCATCTATTCATACAACCCTTTCAAAGCCCTTCAAGATTGCTATACCCTGAACGCTTCAAACCTAACCGCCGCACAATCACTGGCGCACCATGAAATTAGCATTAGGAAAACAATTGCGTCGACCTTCCTCACGTTCTCTGGAAAAACCCGAATTCAGGACGTTTGCCGGAACACTTTGCGCAAAGAACGCGAGCGTCTGTCGGAAGGCGACATCGATGTATGTATATTCGTCATTCTCACCTACTCGGCAACCCTTTCAGATGCGCCCTATTTTCAGATAGCTACGAATGCATTTGGCTCCAGACTGGTCCTCAACAAACTCTTGCCGAGTGGATGCGCTGATCAGCTCATGGCGTGGTTCGGCAGCCCCGAATGTTCACTACTTGAAGGCGAGTTGGAGTCACTGGCACGACGTGTCATGAGTGGCACGGCAAGGGTTTTCAAACAGTGAGATCCTGTTGTCATTGGTATTCTAAATTCTCGCTTATAGCCTTGGTGCATAGGGAGCGGAAGAAAGCGCAAAGAGGTCCAGGTTGGTTATCCCCCCTCATAGCGGGTTCCTCACGCGACTCAACTTTGACAGGATCTGGATTCCCTATGGCAATCGGTGGTCCAAAAGACGTTCCAAAAAACACAGACAAAATATCCAGTAGCAGCGGGCTAAACGAGGTATCAATTTTCTCACTCGAGTATGCGGTCCTTTACTTAGGACTTATCAGAAAGGAAAGCGGCCCTCATCGGGAGATCCGGTAGAAGGCGCAGCAGCGGTCAAGAAAGCAACGGGACTGAAAGGCATTTTTGGCGCTAGTGAGTGCTCTCTGTTCATATTGTCGTCCGGGAGTTCATTCCATCCACAGCTGAAGCTAAAGGGAATCGGAAGCCCCTCGCTGAACTGCCGAAGGACAAGGTTCGTCGTCTTATTTCTCGAATTCACTATCCTTCTGAGCGGCCGACAGAATCAGAGTAATGCACCACAGCAGCCTGGTTTCGTTGTCCCGCAGTCGAATCGTTCTTCCGGTCCTCAAACTCGACACCTTTCTCGATCTGCACCTAATTCGCACCGTCATGCCATCTACATCGATAACAATGTCTCTGCAAATAATCTTGCTCCACCCCGCCCTGTTTACATCCCAACTGACGAGGCTGCCCAGACAAACGTCATGGGTCAGACACCGCTCCATCTTCAATCGCTACCCAAATGCCTCAGTCTAGCGCTGTGAACAATGTTGTTGTCCCGCCGCATCCTGAAAGGGTCTCTCTACCATCTTCTTCGCCTGCTGCCGCTTCTGACACTTTCAATTCCGAAGGGAAGAAGGGAGAGGCGCAAGTTTCCATGCCAGTTCCTGAGTTCTCAAGTATTCTCAACCCTGTCAGTGGTGCAAAGCCGGCCTACGTCACGATTTTTTCCTCTGAGAATGTTACCCCCGAATCAAACCAAGAATCTTCGCCGCAGTCGCAGTCGAAGCCGGCCTACGTCACGACTCTTTCCTCTGAGAATGTTATCGCCAAGTCAAACCAAGAATCTCCGCCGCAGTCAACGCCGTTTGTTGCCGCCTCTTCTGACCTCAACACTGTTAGCGAAGGCAAATCTACTATAGTCATCGATGCCGCTTCAGGCGACTCCTCTGTTTCTGAATCTGAACAAGAGAACTCAACAACCCAGAACTCGTCGACTGCAGAGTCTTCAACAAGCGAGTTCACATTTTCTGACCCCTCGACTATGTCGCGTAACATCTCTTCGTCGAACAACGCTCAACCTCTAGTTTTTAGTATCACTTATATCCACACCCATCATCACCATCACCACCACGTCCATAACCACTACCACGCGGTCTAATTTCTAGGATCCAGATTTCCCTCATGCGAAGTACAAATTTACATTGTCACATAGGCGGAATGACAATTTTTACCTCTTTGTGGCCCGTTTCCGGTCTACGTACAATCATACTAGCCCTTGGATTTTTTTTTGATTATAGAGCATGAGTAGCCAGCTATAGATGCGTTGTTCGAAATGTACTACGTTTATTTTTACACTTTCATCGATTTATTGAACACAAATTTCTCAAAGAATCGTTCGTATTCGCCATTCTATTGTGGTTTAGATGTGCTAGGTTCTAGATTCCGGGTGTGGGACTGGAGAGCTCAAGGTAGTGATGGGACCTATGGAAAGATGAGAACGGAGAGGAATTTGCAAAAATCTGAAAGAACCAAAGTTTGAAAACATGGTGCATAGATAGTAGATATCTGATCAAGTCGGAATACAGAGCCCGGGGAGGGGTGCAATGCAGAGAGGAATAAAAACTTGAAGATCTTTGAACGCTAGTTACTAGCGTTCAAGCTACTTATTCCTATTACTACTAGCGGCGCAATAAAAGGGAAAAAATGCGGCAAGAGTGAGAAGAACAAAGATCAATGCGTTTTGAAAAGTAGCAGGAGATTTGTTCTTGAAAGAGTTGAATCATTGGCCAAAGCAATCCTCGAAAAGAGTTCGAGGTGTATTCTGTTGACGGCTTGAGTTTGAATTGATGTAGTCGAGGAAAGAAATGCGTGAAAGTGATCGCGAAAGTGCCATGTATGGATCCAGAAATTAACAACGAAGAGTTGAGACTGCGCTTTGACAACCTGTTTAACTGTTACAGTTCACCTCTACAGCTTTAAAATACGATTAACCTTTTTTTTGGCAACGAGACCAGACCCGGAATAATTTTTCCAGCAAGAGCGAGCTAAAATTAGAAGAGCACAGTCAAATCGTCCTATAGCGTCCTATTCCTAGTTGGACGGCACCAAGCACTGCTAGCAGGGAGTTTGAGATAGTAAACAGTCAGCTTGGAGTCATTGCGGGATACGGAACGCTGTCGGATGAGTACCCTCTGGCTAAAACACTGGCTAAACGTCTTGGTCAGAAACAGAGAATCAAGCAATGAGTTTGTCAGAGTCAATTCAGTCATAAGATGGCTGACTCATCGGAATCGTCGGCAGAAATACGACGTATCGCGTAACCGCGCTTCCGCAGAACAAACCCGCAGACCCCGCAGTCATGGCAAACATTTATAAAGGACCTTGCCTTATTATCTCTGGTCGCTATAGTCCCCCATTTCATTGGAGTTATATAAATATAACCAGTCAAAGCCATCATAACACAAAGAACCCTTTCCGATCCAGCCAAATCCAGAATGCTCGCTTTGTCTCCTGCCCGTGACTTATTCGCTTTGTCTTCATCCACTACAAAGACGCCTTTTCCCTTGGACCATCATCATTCTTCCGCTCTCCCCTCCTTCCCTTTATATCGCCAGCCTCCCTTTGTCGAAACCCCATCCCAGCGTCGTGCTCGCGTCGCGTTTTCGCGTAAAGAGTACAACCGACAGGGTGAAGGAAAGATAGTCGAAGAAAGGGTGGAAAGTTGGGTTCGAGAGCAGGTCCAACAGATTACTTTCATGATTACCACAGCAGCTAGAATGTCGTCCGAGAATGACAAGGCAGTCAAGGGTCATATGAGAATCCTTAATCGTCGACAAGGAGGCGCTCCTAGTCTCAAGCCCGTGCCCGACGAAATAGTGCTTCGTCGCATGCTCAAAGACTCTTCCAATCTTCTTTCCTCTATTACGGAGGAAGAAGATGAAGAGCCATACATCCTTTACTCGACTCCCTTACCGCGATATTCCACATATCCCACTCCAGCTCCATACTACAACAGCAGTCCACCGTCCCCGACTAGATCATCCCCGATACGATCATCTCCTCGCATTCCAGCTAACAGCCCCACCAAATCATTGCACCAGCGCCGGTTTTCTGACTTGCAAGCCATACCAGAAGGCTTAGAGGAGTAGACCTATCCTGGACCTTTATTTCTCGGTCGTCAAGATCTCCAACTCCATGCATCCCAGTATCATTATACTGTCGATACAATCCAAGCCGGACACGCTTTTTGTTCCAGAATCGCTTGGGATGAGTGTTCAAATGTTTATAACATAAACGTCCTTATGCATCGAATAGCATCGCCTGCTATGCCAACTCCGCATCTCTTCGCGTCCTACTCTTCCCAGTTAGATGCTTCCTGCTTAGCCACGTGAAGACGGCTTTCCGTTGCTATATAGCCTCCCTAGCTTTTTATTGAAATTATTCACTTCGATTGCTCGTGGCTTCGAAATTCCCGGTCCTTGATGCACTACTCATGATTTATGTTCTGTACTTTACATACATAGACTTCTCGCTCCAGTATCATGTCGCTCACAGTGAATGCACAATTGTACTCAACTCGAATATAACGAATTGTCCTTGTCCATCATATCCTGTTCACTACCCTCCATCTGTGTATTCTCTGTCCTCCCAAATTCGAATTTACCCAGCCCCAATTCTCCAAGTAAAGCGCCTGACATCCCAATGAAAACTACCGCTCCAGCCAAAAGTCCAACACAAACTAAGAACGAGACTTTGTACGTTGGGCCATATACGGCTATATACACGGACGGAAAAAAGGAAACATCAAAATCCAGTCAACAGTCTTCGCCCAAGAGTCACAGAAATTTGAATGCTCACATAAGAACACTTGTGGTCCAAGAATGCCAGAAAACTGCGCGACAGCATTCGTTATACCGATCGCGATTCCAGCCGCGGTAGTCCCATGAGCTGCTTTAACTCGGTTGGGCCATAAAATCGGGTACACAGAGCCAGCTGTTGCTGTTGAGACGAGTAGAGCGAGATACCGTACAACAACGACCTATATGTAGAACGAGGAAAAATGCGTAAGCAAAGAGTCAATAATCAAGTTCCCCCTGATCACGAAAGCAATGATATAGGTTGAAAATACTTACGTCGACTGTTAGAAGTAGAACGTAACAGATGATGTTTACAATTTCCACTGTAACTCATGCAAGCCCAGAGGTACTGTTAGCGTAGATATCAGAAATGATTGGAAAGTACTCACGTCCCATAGCGACCCAGTACGGATTCCATTTTCTCATTTGAACCAACCACCCAAGTACGTTCAACAGAACAAACGTAGCGAGCGAAGGCGGCATGGAAAGTACGTTGCTCAGTGCCGTTGTGGTAAAGCCTGTCCACAAAGTATCGAGTAAGAAAACACTGCGTATTGGAACAGAACAGGACAGGATAGAGAATTTTGAAAATAAACCGCAAACCGTACCAAGATCGTATATCACCGTGGGCAAGACATAGGACAACCCAAATCCTCCAATCGCATGACAAAACCACGTCGCAGAAAAGGTCCAAAACGTCGGATCCGCGAACAATCGAAGAACTTGGTCTTTATCCCATGTCTTAGCCATCTTCGAAGGCGCGCCACTTGAGAGTCTCTGGATGATCACATCCCGTTCGCGATGGTGTAGAAATTTTGCTGTTTGAGGGAAGTCCGGAAGGATGAAGAACGTGGTGATACCCATTAGGATTGCTGGAATGCCCTCTATAACATAAACAGTATACAAAGGCGCGAATAAGTTGCAATCAAAAAGAATTCTTTAGTTAGTTGAGTGCTTACCGATGACAAAAAGCCACCTCCACCCAGGTAGCACCCCATTGGCAAAAGATACCGCGAACGCGAGGAATCCTCCGACGAAGCCGCTTACTTGACCAAACGAATAGAATACAGCTACTCGTAATGCAAGTTCCTCTGGTTTGAACCAAAATGCGAGATAGTATATAACGCCAGGATAGTATCCTGCTTCGGCGGCACCAAGCACTTAGTACGATGAGTGTGATGGATGGATGAATAGATTGGACAAGTGAAGTTGATTAGTATGCATATTCCCTAAACTGAAAAGAGAAGAACACTCACAGACCCTAGTCGATATCAAGCCAGCATAGTTCTGCACAGAAGCGATGCAACAGACGATGATCCCCCAGGTAACCATTATCCGTCCAATCCAAAAGCTTGGCCTAAGGATGGGGTTAGAGCCAGATAACGACACCAATCAACGGTGACATCTCGAAAGAGGCCCTCAATCTCAATAAAGCAAGACTGGGGACTCACGTCGTGCTTTTGATAAACATCGTAGAAATCGGCTCTAAAAATCCATACGGATAATAGAAACACGCAATGGCCCAAGCCCAGTTCTGCGCCGTCAACTTGAGCTGAGTCTTGATATCGTCACCCTGTTCTTCATTCAGGATGGCGGCGTTGGATATATTGTTCACGTCGATACGCATGACAAGGTAAGTTATACAGAGCCAAGGTAGAATTCGTTTATCTATGCGATGGTATTTAGTCAATTATAGAGTATAAACTGATATAGTTCTGAGAGTAAGTGTACGACGTGCCTATCTTTCGATGAATTTTACGCAGCTCCTCTTCGGATACTACTATTACTTCATCCTCCAGAGCCTGTGGCTGTTCCGATTTCGGTGAGATGCCGAGGTCTGACTTGCTGTTCCCGACGACGTTGCCGCTGAGTCGTTCGAAACCAGAGCGTTTCTCCATCGTAGAAGATGTGGGAGGTGTGGTAGATAGTGAGTCTTGCGACATGACAAGCTTGGAAGAAGTCGTTTAACCTTCTTCCGAATACCCCAAGGCATCTGTCCCTCTTGATATAAAGATAAGACAGTATTAGGAAAGTCGTCTGACGAAGCATCCATATCGTCTCATATTGTCAACGAAGCACGATTTTTCGAATATCAAAACCGTCAGAGCCAAATATGAGATCAAGGGTACATTGGTTGGAGTGTCGGCGGCCTATGGCGCGAAACAACGCGCTGAGAACAAAAATAACCAGGAGATCTACCACTGCAGCTTGATCAAGGGAGGAAATCAAGAAGTTTAAGTTTATAAGCGCCCACAGCCGGGCCGTCACATTGACACGGATCGCCCAGAGTTCGCACCGAGTCAAGCGTTCCTTCCACAGTTTCCGACTACTCTGCTATCTTCGAACCAAGTAGATTTCGAGAAAGCATTCTTATCTAAATTACAACCCGAGCAAACCACCTTGCGACGTCCTGACGTGATTAGGTCTCATTGGTATACTTCCCATGAACATGGCTTCTATGTCCTCATACCTGCAGAGATGGTGTGAATCTTTCCCCATACCTATCCGCAGCTCCGTGTCTAATATCGAAAGTTGGGTGCTTTAGGGGTCACAAGCTCTCTGCCACCTACAAATACTTTTCGCAATAGAATGAATTTTATACGCACGATTCTGGGTCCAAGGCCCTCCTTCCTTCCCGAACTTCCGTGGAATTGCCTCCAATTATGCCCGCTCTCGTCAACAGTAATCCACCACCGCCCTTGCTCTCGTGGTCTGAGCACCCGGTGACGACAGAATCTCTTGACTGGGCGCCTCTAGTAATTATCGATCTAGCCAAGTTCGAGCAACCCGGTGGAAAGCAAGAGCTCGCGAACGAGCTCAAAGATGCCGTCAAGCTTTGGGGCTTTTGGACGGTTATCAACACCGGAATATCTCAAGAACAACTCAATCGACAACTCGATATCGGTTACACGTTTTTCAAGCAACCGTTAGCGGAGAAGAAGAAAGTTGCTTGTAATTTTTCTGAGGGAAAGCAAGTCTAGTCTTTTTTTGGGTGTTTCGCTCGTATTTCAAATTTGCTTATGTTTTGACCTTCTATGAAGTTACTTCGGATACCGAGAGCCTTATCGACTCGTTGGCAAATCTGATGTCAAGGAGAATATGGAAATGGTAAGTGCCTTTCTTCGTTTTCAATTCCAAACTTCACAATGTCACTAGTTGAATCTCCCGAAATACACCCCCAACTACGAGTCTTATCCACGCCACGATTTGATTCAGGCCTACAAGAATGAAATACAACCTTTCCATCGGCTTGTTTGGGACAATGTTATTCGCAAATTGTTCATCTTATTTGCCATCATCCTCGAGCTTCCGGAGGATTATTTTGTTCAGAGACATGATTATGACAAGCCTTCTGAAGATCACCTCCGCTATGTATGTGAACATTCACTTTTTTCGTAGAACGATACTAAGTTTGCATTCGGAACAGATGATATACCACCCTAGGCCCGCTGAAGATGATGCGAAGATTGGAGGTCAATGGAGTGCTGGGCATACTGGTCTGTGACATCCCTTCTTCGCCTATTACGAGTTTTCACAAGTAGTTTACTTATATCCAACAGACTTTGGTAAGGTCACGATATCCCGCGTTACATTACCCTGACCAATTACCACCATTCCAGGTTCCATGACACTTTTATTCTCTCAACCCGTAGCAGCGTATGTCGCTTCTTTCGCTGTCCATGTCGCTCGTCGCTTCTTACCCGTGGCCTTACTTACAGACTTCAAATTCGAACCCCGAACAACGAATGGAAATGGGTCAAACACATCCCAGGTGGTATAACCTGCAACGCAGCCGATACTTTATCGTTCCTTACCAAGGTATCTGACACTGGCAGTTCAGCTATGTCAATATCGTCCTTCCTCATATCATCAATTAATTTGACAGGGATACATCAAAAGCACGGTCCACCGCGTAATGCGCCCACCACCTGACCAAGCGAATCTCGAAAGGTTGGGTCTCTTCTACTTCGTGCGCCCAGGCGACGACGTTCCGATGGTCCCTGCGCCGAGCCCTGTTCTTATTCGTGAAGGCTATCTTTCCGAAGATGAGGCAAAACTTGCGTCGGAAGGACAAAATTCAGATGCTGTGAAAGGTTTCGGTGTGTGTCATTCAATGAACGATATACTTAGTACATTCATATGCTAAATGAAATATGTCAATTTTACTTATAGAATATGTTCGTGCACGGGTTAAGAACGTACATACTCGCAACACTCGACATGTGCATGACGGTCGTGGTATGAAAGAGGTTTTCCGTCTCAAGAACCTTGAAGTTCCGGATTTCTATGTATAAAAATAAGGTATACTTACGCGACGTTATTACATGACCAAGTCCTGAGTCTGTGATACATACGAGGTTGGTGTAACTGATGTACATTTCGTTTCACACAGGGTGCAAATTATCATAAGTTTTTGTGGCTTATGAGAAACTTACGGTGAATTAACATGAAATGGCTAAAACATAAGATTGTCTACTTATCTTGTTGTTTATGATGAACTTATGCAAATAAATTTCCTTTTATGCAAATAAATTTCCCTTTATGGAAATTTTATTCCATAAGTTCTATGTAATACTTTCCATAAGTCACAAATCTTATCTTATCGGAAATTTACATCAATTTTCCAAAAGTCTTCAGTGGCAGCGACTTATGGAGATTTGCACCCTGTGTCATGTAGTTATATCAGTTGGATTTCATTTCTCGAGGGAATATTTGACTGGGAGATAGTATCAAGTAAACATCCTCAATCATTGCCTGAATACGTATAGGTCAATCTCATGGACATTGCACGCTCTGAATCATACTCACAAAAGCAATAATGTCAAATCACCATGCACCCAGGCCTTTATCTCGACAGCCACGTCCAGGTTCAAGTCGAGCTGCAATTTCGAAGGTTTATCGCCTCCTTCCCCTCCTTCCTCATCCTCCCCGCCCTTGTGAGGTGGCTGTTGAGGCTGTTGTTGACGAGCGGGGCTGGGTGAAGAAGAAGACATTGCTTTAACTTGGGTTGGGGTGTAAGCTTGGGCTTGTGGCATAGAGCCTTTGCCTATGTAGTGTCCAATGCAGCCCAGTGCTCCAAGAATGAGATTTATTATAAAATGGAAGTTTACTCCACCTGGGATCAACTTTTTTTAGGTAAGGTCAAAGCGGTAAATTTCGAGCCTCTTTTGGGTACGTAATACTAATTTTTGCTAGTGGTTGGGAGCAAGTTGCACGTTGAGGAGTGAGCGCAAGTATCTACCTATCAAGAACAGAGTCTACACGTTAAATGTTAGCTTCGCACAAATTTAGCTGCACCTAATACATTCTGACTCGGAATAATTTCTCGACTACTCTCCTTGTTGATAATCAGAGTTCCAGAAATGACCAAGCTTTTATGATCATCATATAATATGCACAAAATCAAAAAGTACCTGCGCTCGGCTATGTTCATCTAAATATTCAGCATGTCGTAACAAGAGAAAAGGATGCTAAGTAGATTATCAAGATTCTATGCATATATGACATCTATGGCCGATATAAGGTAGACGACGTCCATGCAAATCAAAAAAATACATACAACCTAAGCCCTAGATCAAATTTATATGATATACTTACAAGATATAACGATGATAGAGATGCAGACGCATTCAAAGTTCATGTGACATATGATGAAATGTAAGTCCTAGAGTCGTGGGTGACTCATCGTCTGAACAAAGGGTATCGGTTCCATAGCGCACAACATCAAAGTTATCACTCACAAAAGTGACAATGTCAGATCACCATGCACGCGCGCTTTTATTTCAACTGCGACATCCAAGTTCAAATCAAGCCGCAATCTCAAAGGCTTATCGCCTGAGCCCCCTCCGTCCTCATCTTCACCAGTTTTCTTAGGTGGTGGCTGAGGTTGTTGTTGAGGAGGCTGCTGCCTAGGCTGCCCATCATTTCCACCTGCACGCTGAATAGCGCCTCTGTCAGCTTCATCTATTCCCGGCAGACCATTTCCTCTACTGGGTCGTTTTCGCTCTCCGCGTTGGCGTGGACCAGAACTAGTGCTGCGGGAACGAGAACGAGAGTGGACTGAACTCTGCCGCTGTCGTTGTTGCTGTCGAGCAGGATTGGGTGAGGAAGACATTGCTAAATTCGGATTTCCCGTAGAACGAGGGAAGGATGGGAAATTTTTTAGTTTGTGGCGCAGGTCCTATGTATGTTTGTGCTACTCCAAGGATGAGATCATCGAAACGACGTCATCAAAGTACGTAACTAATTACGGAGACTGATTTCCTGGATAGATGAAGAAAAAAGTTCGCAAGTAATTCTGGGCATTTAACTATAGGAGTAATGCAACCGGGGCATGCCGTAGTGAAATTTGAGGAAAAGTGGCCTATGGTGATTGAATTCCTTTTCAGGCAAGGGCAAAGCGGTACATATCAAACCTTATTTGGCTAAGTCTTACTTGTCGATCTAGTGAATGCCGGACTGTGAGCATGATAGAATTCGAGCATATTATTTTCAGCAATATAAAGCGATAAATTGATATCCAATTTAATGCACATAGTTGTACGATTGTTCATTATTGTCATACGTGTGTTCATGCTTTCTTCTTCCCCGTTCTAACCTTTGGAAACTGAACCGGAGCGGTGAGCACAGCGAACTTGGTGTCAGCGAGCGTGTCTGAAAGTCCCCGATTGGCACGTTCGCGGTCGGAAAGGGTCTTCAATTTACAGCCCAAACTGCGATAAGCGGCTTGAACACTAGGATAGTAAAAAAGTGGATCGTTCGTTGAGGAATGAGGGTTGCTTTGAACAAAAAGTGTGCGTACTTGGTGACAGACAAACTGAGGTCATCAGCTAAAGTCTTTGGATTGGATACAAAGTCATCCACTCTGAGACAAAGAGCGAGAAGGTAGGCCATAAATTTTGTGGACATTGATGAGGTGAGGATGTGACTAGAAGCATCAAGGGCGCATGAGCATTATCAGACGGTCAGAGTAGCGGTCGGTTCCTACACCGAAGACCCTCTAGTCGTCTCCGTGAATCTAGAGAGAAGCCCATCTACAACAACGGTAGGGACATTGCTCATCTTTTCAATTATCGAATCCTTGTCTAAACCTTTTGGGTGACTGATAACTCGACGGAATAGAAACATTACAGAGACATAGAGTAACATTTTTCTGTCAGAACTTTAGTTTGGACATAAAGTATTTATCTGAAACGACTTACAGTTTGCGTTTGCGAGCCTTACTCTTTTCTTCTTCTTGACCAACGCGTTTAAGGTGATCGTTGACCCATTTGCAATGTTTCCAGAACAGCATACCAACGTGATCGTTGTGCTTGAGATTCTGTTCAATGGGTAAGATGTTGAGTGCTTTCATTTCAGCGTCCGGGATGATGTCGTTCAAGGGATATATGTCTCCAGGCTCGGTAGCCGTAGCAGAGAAAGGCGGCACGAGACGGGAAGAGTTAGCCAAGTCCTTTGCTTCTTCTACGCACGAAGCTAAACATGTGCGGATCAATCAAACATTCCGATGTACATACCTTTTGTCAGTAGTCCTTCAGCTTTTATGTCAATACCGTCCACTACATGCTGCATCACGCCTTGCATAGCGCTGACATCGACGCGATTTCGTTCCTGGGCACGGATTGCGGCTTTTGCTTTCTTAGTGCCGAAAGTTTCTCCGAGAGCAGTCCTAGCTTCTCCATACGCCAATGTAGACGGAGCATCAGCAGGTAATATGGATTTGAGGGCTTTGACTGTTCGCGTGAGTATATAGGGTGTCTTTGGGGAAGGAAGAATCTTGATTGTGGAAGTTCGAGGGTCACGGACAGCCAAGAGATAACTTGGGGGACAAATTTCGATAAGAATGAGACGAGGTAAGAAAGCAAACTAAGGCGCACCTACATCCAGAATCAGCAGCTCGTTTGCTTTCTTCTTCGTTGGAGATGAATTCGACGGCCGAAGCCTCCCCTACAACCAAAGTACGTTCGTACTTTCCGCCATCATCATCCTTATCTTTTTTCGCTTTCTTTCGACCGTAACATTTGAAAGGTGTGTCTTTTGGAGCTTGTAGAGCTGGAAAACTAACTGTTGGCTCATGAGTTCTGTAGTTGAACTGAGAAATCAGAGAAAATTTTACGTGCCCAATAAAGGACCTGATGCTGTTGTTCCAGTAGATGAGGGGAGATCTAATTCAAATGAAAGGCTTTCGTGAGATGGATCATCGCGTTTTCTTTTCTTCGAGGACGGCGCAGGATTTGAGGGCATCTAAAAATGGCCTGTAGTGGTGGTGGTAGTCCAGGTCGAAATTGAGATTGAAACATTTTTCTCGTTTCAATCTCTTTTCCCTGACGCTGATGAACTCAAGCAGTATACTCTCTCCTTAACCGTATTCCTTCCATCTCTTCAGTAGCTTGAACTGAAACCGATGTGGGCTTTTTTCCTTAATCTCTCAAAAGTCTAAATAACGGCCTTTTGCTTGTCAATCACAACAAATGTCTCTCTCCGACCACGATTCACCGAAACTGGAGGGCTCTCCTGCCACTGAAAATTCTCCTACTCCTCATTTCGCAGAAAGGTCGACGTCGTCGGCCCCTAGTGCGTCTTCATCTAAAACGTCTACTCCTCCACCAGTGGCTCCTACAAATTCGAGAAAGCAAAGTGCAGCGGGTGTTGCTATCCAGTTTATAGGACATCTTCCTGTTGCTCGGGAGGATGCCTTAAAAACGTTCACCGAGATACCTAACAACTGCTACCAGTATAAAACTCTGGGCCGTGTTAGAGAGCTCGAAGAGAGTATGACTTGTGACTGTACATTTGAACCAGGTGAGCTGCGAGGCAGAGAAGTGTCGACTAAGGGTCTTGCTTGACCTTTCGAGTAGAGTACGATAACCCACAACTTGCCTGTGGGGCTAGTTCTGATTGCATAAATCGACTAACGCAAATTGAGTGTCTTGCTGGATACTGTAGGTGTGGAGAGCATTGTTTGAACCAGCGGTTCGTACCAAACTGTCGTTCCTCGTTCGTAAACTTGTTCATTAGTCTTCAAATCAGGTTTCAAAAGAAGAACTATGCACCCATCGAGATCGTCTTGACGGATAAGAAGGGATTTGGGCTTAGGGCAGAAGATGACATCCTCAAGTACGTCGCAAAAGCCCTTGTTCGAAACGTACTAACTTATTCGCGATGTTCATCGTCCTTCATCTCTTAAATTGACCTACCTGCTCATTTACAACGTATTTCCATCGTCAAAGGGATTCGTTTATCTACGAATACGTCGGAGATGTAGTCAATAATGTTTCATTCAAGAAACGCATGCGAGATTATGCCACTGAAGGCATTAAACACTTTTATTTTATGATGCTGCAGAAAGACGAGGTGTGTCTGCTCTTTTTCATCTTAAATATCCGGCTCAACTTTTTTTTTCCTAGTTCATCGACGCAACGAAGTCCGGAGGAGTTGGTCGTTTCGCCAATCATAGCTGTAAACCTAACTGCTACGTGGCAAAATGGACGGTAGACCAGCATGTTCGTATGGGCATATTCGCGAAGAGGAATATCCGAAAGGACGAAGAGCTCACATTCAACTACAATGTCGATCGTTATGGGTGAGAGGTGTATTTTTGGAACACCTAGATACCCTATTCACGCAGGCGTTTGCAGTCATCAAGCACAAGTCTGTCACTGCGGTGAACCAAATTGCGTCGGCTTCATCGGTGGAAAAACTCAGACTGAGACAGATATATCGACTATGGATGAGTTGTATCTCGACGGTACGAACCAATGCTTCGCGATCTACATTTAGACTAATTTGAATGCTCTGAAGCCCTCGGTATCACGGACGATGACGAACTTCAGGAGTACAAGGGAACCAAGAAGAAGAAGGGAAAGAAGATTGACGATCCTGACTTTATGCCGACCATGAAGCCTGTCACCGAAAAAGAAGTTCCCAAGGTCGTACAAGCAATACGGCAGACTCAGAGCAAAAAGATGCTGTTCAAACTTTTATCGCGCCTAAAGGTTCTGTTTTCCTCAAGTGTTTTCTACGCTGCCCCTCTCATCTATGTATAGATCACACAGGAACAGTCAGCTTTACGCCAGGTGATGCGGCTGCGTGGGTACAGTCTTATGAAAAATATTCTAGAGGATTACATGAAGGATACGGACATTCTTGGATTAGTGAGTCTCACACATTGCACTAGTAGCATCAGAAAATATTTCTGACCTTGGCCCATCAGGCTATGGAGTGCATGTTTTCATGGCCTCTCATTGCTAGGAACAAAGTCGACGATTCGCAGGTGTCAGTTCCGGTGAAGCGTTGCATAGGCTCTGAGAACGAAAGTGTGAAAACATGGGCGGAGAAGGTCTGTAATAAATTACTCTGCTACATCTCATGTATTAATTGGGCGTGTATTTAGCTCATTTCACATTGGGAGTCTCTGGAACTGAGTTACCGAATACCACGTCTACCAAAACAAGACATCGAATTGGCTGTAAAGCCGGTGGAAGAAGAAGAAAAACCTCCAATAATTCCACTACCATTGCAACCGCCTAATCAACCCCGCAACCACCGTTCTTCTTCGACTTGGGACGATGGTCAATGGCGTGCACCCAAGCGACCACGTATGGTGCCTGTAATTTTCGTCAAGGCTGAAGACCCGCTCCTTCCGCCTGTTGTTCAAGGCCCCTCCATTAGCGAGATTCGTGCGATGCAAAACGCAGAATTGGAAGCCATTATCGCAGCAGCCAAGGCGGAAAAAGCAGAGGCCGAATCCAAAGCCGAGGCTGAGGCAAAAGCGGAGGAAGAAAGACGGCAGAGGAAGGAGAGGGCAAAGGCGGAAGGTAGTAATAGTAATGGGAAAAAGCGGCATCGCGATCGGGAAAAGGCAAAGAAAGAGAAGCGGACAGAAAAGGACGCCAATAAGGAAGTGCTCAAAGAAAAGAGGCTGATGAAACTCATCAGTCCCATAGTTGTGAAGTCTATGTCCAAGCACGCATCCGCTCTTGGACACGACCGGTTCAAGCGACATGCTAAGGAGGTACAGTGGATTAATCATTCAGTGGATGATCTATACACTGACTAAACAACCGTTCCATTCTAGTTGACTCAAAAAGTCGCTGAACGTGAAAAGAAATCTTCCGCGTACCAACAGAACAAACTGGACAACCTCTCGGATGAAAAGGTCGCAAAGATCAAAAAGTATGCCAAGGAGTACATTGATAAGTTACTACATAGAATGGACAAGGAGCAAGGTCACAGAAAACCTTCTTCGTCTGCCTCGGCCTCTGTATCGGCTGCATCGGCTACACCCTCGGGACTTGTTGGATCGCCGTCTTCAGCAATAGGAACACCCACCTCCACGACTCTCCCAGTTGATCTAGCTGCGGTTGCTCTTGATGACGCCATGGACATGGACACAGATTCTGAATTGGATGAAGGTGAAGGTGAATATGATCAAGAGGATGATAATGTTGACATGGCTGGTGATGAGGATGGATTTCGCATAGAAGGGCAACTTCAAAATGGGTTGTACTCAGAAGGAGTTCGAAATGATCCCAGTAACGGGAGTGTAGAAATGGAGGACATCCAAGCACTGCGTCCAAATGGACAACAGTCGCTGGAGCCGTCGATGGTATCATGAGGCGCTCCGATGTACAAGCTTGACCCGAAAACATTCAATGTTTCGTTATATATTGGGCTGTATAATTTATGTTGAGGACTACACAAGCGCTAAGCGGCCGATGAGGATGTTGGGCCAATTCGATCACGTGTAGCGCTCAACCCCGGCCATCACTAGCGCCAGACTCAGTTCAGTGTCCAACTCGCGCAAGCATGAATAGTTTTCAGGCTATCACTGAGACACACTCTACCACTCATTCCATAGCAAGCACTCCTCTCAACCGCCCGCCACTCAGTGCTCAAGAAAGTCGAGAAAAACGACTTGCACATCAACAGTCCCGCTTCAGGGATCGCGGCGGGTAATTTGGTCTCTCTGCATCATTTGGGCTGGACTCGATTCTCACTTCAATTGTTTAGTGTTTTCGTCCCTCAACAAAGAACAGCTCTTCTTGACATTCTCCTTGGCAAAACTACTTTAAAGCAGGTCACTGCTCGACGACGGTCAAGATCGCGTAGTACATCGCACTCCCCTGTTCGAAGAAAGAGTCTTAAAGGCACTCTGGGTGACAATGGCGAACCTGCATTATTGCCGAGGGTGAAAAAAGGTCGCAAGTCGGTGATAGAGGTGGTTCATAACGATGAGGGGCCATTTGCCGGTATGACCATCTCACTCTCGATTTCATATGAGGTAACTCGTTAAGAGCAGGTCCCTCAAGACCTAAGAAAGTCGCAATAGCTCATAAATCAAGAGAGAAAGCTGATCCAGGTAAGTCCTTCGACTATACATCCAGCAGTCCCATGCATGATTTCTAACAAGTTTGCAGCTAAAAGCAAAAGGTCACTCCCAGAGAAATCTATACCCGAACTAAGTGCTGGCCCGGACGAGCTGATCGATTCGCCAAATGTTCTATCGAATGCTCGTGGCTCTGGAAAGACTATTGCTTCTCTTGACGAGAAGACCCATGAGATCCCGAAACCTCGCCGAACATCTTCCAGGAAGACAAATACACCTGCCAATACGAGGAAAGGGAAGGAGATAGCGACGCAGGGCGCAGAAGAAGAGACGGAACCTGACGGTACAGGAAAGAAGAATACTAGGAAAGGCAAATCCAAGGCAGCTGGTTCGTACAATCGTTCTTCAGCTTCGGTGCAAGGCTTATTGGACTTTGTGTCAGTCACGAAACCGAAGGACAAGAAGGCACCACAAACCAGATCGAAAGCACCTCAGGCTACCGCTCGTAAATTAGCCCCCAACCTCACCCTACCAAGCGAAAATGAACAGGACTCTAATGAGGGCGATAAAACATCTGATTATCCCTCGTCACCCCTTGCTCACAGAGGGAAGAGGCGTGCTGCTACCAAGATCAAGAATTACACCGAAGATGATACGGAACACGAAGTCGAAGATGCTCACCATCAGAAGAAAGCCTCACAAGCGAAAACGAAGTCTGCGGTCTCCAAACATTCCACAAAAATCGCTAAGCAGCGGCAAAAGCATGCTGATCTTCAGGAGGTGGTCGTGGAAGACACAATCAAGCAGAATACCAGGCCTGCGCTCACACCTGTGCCTGAGGAATCTGAACCAGAATCTGAAGCTGAACGTGAAGGCATTGTAGCCCGTCGTGCTCAAGATCTCGCCCGTGCCATCTCCAAAACAGTAGAGGATTTCGCTCCTGTTTCTAGAGACCAAGTTCACACTGACAAGGTCCTCGAGAAGGGGCTGGCCGTGGCGAAAGGGAGGCAGAGAAAAACGAATGCGGTCGTCCTAGAAGAGAAAGGGAAGGATTTTGTGGTCAAGAATCTCAACAGCACCAAGGAGAAAGGGAAAAGACGTGCGACAGACGAGAAGAATAATATCACTGAGTCGTCGAAATACACGGAAAGCCCCAAAGCTGCTAGAGGTGGGAAGGGTCGAGGTCGGACAAAGACCAAAGCTCCCGACAGTCTGAAGGAGAATGTGATTGACTCTTCTCTTATCGAAGAATCTGAGGCCACAGTTTTGCCATCCCCGCCGCGTCCACTCAAACGTACAAGACCAATTGTCGAACCGGAAGATGTTGAGAGTATGGTGTCGTCGCGAACGAGAAAGAAGGTAAGGACTATAGAAAAGCCGACTGCCGTCACAAATCCAACTTCGACGTCGAGATCGCGGAAGGGCAAGCTAACTGTTCCTCAAGAAGACGAAACAGTACCGCATGGGATAGAGAGAAGCGATAAGAGTAGTGCTGATGCTTCACAAAACAAACGCAAGCGAGCTGTTCTTACGGAGGCTAAATATCATGAAGAAGCTAGTGAACATGAACCCGACAAGAAGAAGAGCAAGTCGAGGAAGACTGCTCAGGAAAAAGACCCACCTCCTGAACTAAATTCTTCGACAAAACCACGGTGAGCAATTTTGCATATATCATTTGTCCACGTTCTTCTCTGTCTCAATGCCATTCCCGTTTCAAGACTAAAAACTGCTTCTAGGAAGCAGAAAGAGAACCCCGCCACCGCTGCACCATCGAAATCTGCAGACACGTCCAAATCTTTTGTCCCTCCTGCGAAGAAAACAGCAAAGCCTCAGTCTAGGAAGCCCGCGTTGACTTCGAAGAGGGGACCCCCACAGAGTGTTCTCGATCTTATCAAGAAGTCAGCTGCTGTGAATAGTATTCACGTCGTTGACGATGAGCCGGATGAGCTTAACCTTCTCTCATGATCCCAGCACGAACTTTTCACTTCATTACAAATCATACTCCTCTGTGCCACACAAGCTACGAACTATCCTTATTTCTTGACATTTCAATCTGTAGGAGTCCACAGATCATTGTATACTCATTTTGTTGATTTATGTGCCATGTCTTATGAATCATGAATGGCAGGTCACGTCCCACCTTTTCGACAAGGCGGGTAGTGTGCACAAAGAATAATCACATTGTATCAAGATGCAGGCCCTGAGAAGAACATAACAAAAACGAAGTAATCTGAATCAAATGCCGCATCAGAGGGATGATAGATCGTTGCCCTACATATAACACAAATGGAATGGGTGGGCAAAAGCCTGCGACAATGACAGGAAGCATTGAATGGGGTATTCTGTTTACTAAACGGTTAAGACATAATATTAAACAAGCCGATTTGGGTAACTATGATTCTTAGTCTATGAACTTCGCCTTCATTGGACCCGACAACATGATTTAAGTCTTGAAGTGGAACGTTGCTCTGCAGATACTATTTCCGTATCCACCACGTCTGATCCTTCCAAACTCTTCTCAGCGTCGATGGTCCATCCGTAACGCGCCCACTCCTTTTTCTCATCAGGCGACAATCTTTCTCCTCGGTTGATTAACCATTCGCGCTTAAGATCCCCGTCTACCGCGAGCCTAACCACCCTGACTCGATCAGATAAAGCACCTTTGGTGCACAGTTGGTCAAGACGAACAGATAGGTGATGGACGCTGTCCTCTACAACGTCAGCAGGTACCGTATGAAGTTGGTCACTGTGCTGATCTGTGAATGTCCCGGCACTCGAGACGTTCACCATCAGAATATCTATGCTCCAAACACGACTGGTATTCGTGTTCATTCTGTATAGACCCAACGGTCCGTTTACTAGGAAGCGGGCCAGCATGATGAACAAGTTCCGAGGGACAGTCGTGAGTCCCCCGCTACCAAGCCACTTGTAAGGGAGCTCCGATTGAAGTATCAACGAAACATCTAGATTCCTACACTTCGATGTAACAGAAGAGTTCGCGAATTCTTGGCATCCATGCAGGACCATTGGATCCGTACACAGAGGGAGCACAATCCAAGTCGGCCATATTCGCTCTTCACCCAGGTAAACTTCGGAGTCTTCGTAATGTAGTCCAATAAGAGCAATCTCGAGCTCAAAGGACATGCCACCACGTCTGTTTATACACTCCAAAAGTTCAGTATGTATTTGACGACAGGTGTACAGAATACCAAGACAGGAGCCCCGACCGATTGGAATCTGCCAGTGCCACTCAGGGATTGGCCATTCATAAGTATAAGTCCTAGGTGTCCAGTAGTTATCCGGGGTGGATAGCACGAGATGCCTGGGGATAGACGGTGAATGTGTGCCAGAAGGTGCGGAGAGCAAGGATTCATAGATTTGATCGCGTATTTCGCGTGCTAGAGACAGAAGAGACATCTCTCATGGTTGAAGAGACTGAAGATTGCACCTCCCCTCGTTCCTCAAACAACTTGAATGATTGCCTTCCGCGTCCTCACTTTTGATATCAGGCGGAGGCGCACGTGTCCCATTACGGGTGGTCAGTGTCACTTACTACTACTAGCCCGGTAGGTAGAATCCTTGGTAGTAGTAAGTACTTCACAATGTCTAAAAATCAGAATGAGTGCGATCTGGTGAGATTCTTGATCTCGCAGATGCCCACTGACGAATTGTACATCCATGGAGACCTCTTGCGGGGGAACGTCTTGGTAATTCAAGGCAAAATATCTGCGATTCTTACTAATTGAGAAAATGCAGGATGGAAGACAGAGCATTAGAAGGTAACAAAGTCACGGTACGGGTCTGGGCTCATAAATAATGGAAAGTGATTGAGGATTTGCGGGGGATCTTATAAGGAATAGCACTTTGCGTCTCGCCTGCATATCACCTATCTCTGGATGCAAGGATGCCTGTATTATCACCGGGATGTATACTTAAATTCAGAACGAGTAATGGAGGTTCAAGAAGGAGCTCCTAGAGGTTGCCTGTTTGGCATATCAGGACTATAGCCTTACGCCGACAAAACCCCCAGTTCCAGTTTTACATGCGAAGATGCGTTCTACATTCACATTCACACCACTTCAACATGGTTACGCATCTGTCCAAGTTGTCTTCGTCTGACTCTGCTCATTTTCCGTCGGCATCTTTATTAATCGAATACCACTCCACACAGTGCTCGTAGACTTAAGCACTGACGGATAGGTGCGCCAAAACATCCATGCACGGAAAAGATCCTACAGATGCGGAAGGTTATACCAAGATGCAGCGTGGTGCTAAGCAAGGACACAGACCTCTTGAAGTCCAAATATGAACACGAAGCACACTGGTGCTGTAACATCGCAAATCAGTAAATCAAGAACGATTCTTATATTCAATCGTTGACCCACGTAGTGATTCCAAGATGTTCACCACTGAGGAATTGACCTGCATGGTGAGGTTAAGAATGCTGACACTACTCAAAAGCGATGGTCAGCACTAATATATGTAATCGATTAAAGACGCACATTACACCAACTATCCCGAAAACAGTGAACAGTCCAAGTCGAATCATCGTGATTAAGTCATTTCGACTGTTCTTTGAAATTTTGTACCAATTACGATAAGTATAACGCCATAAAAGGACTTGCGCAGAGGCAGTGGGAATCATGAGTACTGCGGAATAGATGGACGCAATCCTGCCGCTATGAAAAAAGACAAATCAGAAGTGACTCTTTTGAAGATTGAAACGAACCGGCAACGCACGGGATCGGGTCAGTAAATCCGCAGAACATGCCCGAATCTGTAAGAGCAACTTGCTGAGGATGTTGTCCGGCATACTGTGTTGTTGAATCCATGAATGATGGTGCCGCTCAAATCAAGTTCATTTCAGACTGACCCCAAGAGATGCGAGAAATTGAATGAGAGGCACTACGTATGGCATTGCGATCAGCTGTGATTGTTTCATGAAGGCCTGTTCATCGAAGATGCACAAGACGCACCAGAGTATCACGTTGCTGGGAAGACATGCCTGTCAGGTTTCCAGAATTGAAACGAAAATTGAGCCACAGCTGGATAATCACGAGTGATGATTCGATCAAAGGCAAGAACTCAGTGTGGACAGTGAACTTTGCGTACCTGAAGAGAAAGTGCTAGCATCGTTCCTGCTACTCTTGGGGGATATCAGCGAGGGTAGAAAACGACGTATCAAAACACGCACAAAGATGAAACAGCATTCACCGCAGCAGCTTGGAATAGACAGACACTAGGGTGTGGACTTGTTTTATAAAGTTGTCCGGTGGTAAGCCTATAGCGAATAAATTCATGAGCGTCCTTTGAAGGGAAAAGACGGCAAGAAAACACATACAGGAAGGCAAAAACGAAGCAGGCTATAATCCAACTGATATTGAGGTTAATCCAGGTAGACTGGCGATTGATATTGGGAGAAAAGACGACGGTTATGATGATGATAAGACAGCATATCCAAGCAAAGGTGTGCATTGCAACGAATGTGGTGATAAGGGCCGTGAACGACTCGCGTCCAGCAGGAGCTACATGGACTCGATACGAAAACACTATGTTGGGCAAGAGAAAAGAACACGCACAGTTAGACATTAAAACTGTTCTTACTGCAGTCTAACGATGGCAGTAGGGTTTGGTGTTTACGATGTTAGTGGGAATTGTGAAGAATGATAAAAAGAGTATCAGACTGGGAATACTTAAATGGGACACGCCGGGTATGTACGGGACACAGTTCAATTGCAAAGGGATCGGAATGGGCGGTTGTTGATTACTTATTGACATCACTGTCACCAAGCTGTCGGGTTCAGACAGTAAGTCGAATATAAGTCATCCTGGGCATTGTCGATCGTAGCAAGTTGGGCAACGCCAAACGTGGATTCGGTAGGGCTCCGGACTGTCCGAAGATAGGATATAGTGGTGCAAAACGTGTATGCCCAGTACAGTCTAATTTTTCAACCTCGCCATGAAGATAGGACGTACCACTGATCATCTGACTGCGACTACTAGCATTGATTGTAGCAAACACGCATTCACATCTAACCATTCTGAAATCACCGCTACCCGACCTCATCAGATATCGAGAGGTTGCAATCCGATTGCAATGACGTCCTCGTTCCCTGAAATATAGCGGTGTTGTGGAAATTCAAATATGTATTTTGCTATTACTATCCAGCTATACGATACCAGAAGCAGCCGGTTTGATGGCTTCTTCGTCTCTACCTGCAATATTTTATGAGTAACTTTCTGTTTGAGACAAGGCATGGCACCAACCGTTGTAGAACTTTTCTAAAAACGTCTTCTGCTGGGGGCCCTCAATTGGCTTTAGCAGAATACCCATAACTTGGTCCGGAAGTTTCCAAGCATTCATCGTCTCCTGATACTCTTGTCTGCTCTTGAGCAGTAAGACATTGATAGCGCGGAGATCAGTAACATGGCGGTTTGCTTCGAAGCGCTGCCTTAACAGATGGCGTATGTATTGAGGCGAGTAGTTCAATGAATATACAGCAATCATCTCTGGGGCCTTCCCAAATATTAGTATAGGATTTCAGAGACTCTTTTGCCTACTCACTGCACGATACCACTCCCGGTATAATTGAATTGCTCGTTTCCTGGTCTCAGCATGAGTTTCGGAGATGACAGCAGGACGCGCTAGACGAGCAGGTATAGTGAAAGTATTCATGGTGTTGACAATGAGGGTATCACTGTTCCGACACTGTCCAGAACGATGGAAAATGATTCTCACGGTCTACGGGGAATCCCGGGCCGACAAGCTGTAGCCCGGGTATGATTGACCGAATCGTCTCGTTCATACACTCATCTTCCGTTGTAAAGTTCTCTCATAAACATTGAGCAATGGTCCGTGGAACAGGTCTGCACTACTACCTTTTCAATCGATAAACCTTCCATATTCACGATTTTCGCGATCTCTCGTCATATCCGTATTTCAAAGGCAAGTTCAAGACGAAGCGTGGCGGAGGACGTCAGTTCAGGTAGGCTACAGCTCGACGGTACCTTGAACTTCAACTCATAGCAGCTAGCAAAAATATGGTCCTTGATGAAAACGGCACTGCCGTATCTACAGACAAGAGATGGTGAACTTCGCGCTCGATCACTTTAAATTACATCTCAAGGATTCTAGGCGCAAGGACGCTGATGGTTCGGGATCTGATGAAGAAGAGGAAGACGAAGAGTCTGAAGAAGAATCTGAAGAGGAGGAGGAAGCGGAAGAGGCTGATAAATCTGAGCTTTCTCGTGCTGAACGTAAAGAGCTCAAAAAGAAACAAGCTGCAGAAAAGATGAAGCAGAAGCAGAAACAAGCTGGTGGTGGAGGTGATGATGACTCGGAAGATGACTCTGACCTCATCAATCCGAATCATGTTAAGAGCAAGATGAATATTTCGGATCTTAGTGCTCCGCGAGAACTCAGTCGAAAAGAGCGAGAGGCGAAAGATAAGAAGGAAGCCCAGGACAAATACTGGAAGGTGCGAGCATCATGTCCTGTTCAGTGCATATTTTGGCTGAATTCTTAATTCTCTTTCTTATTCAAGCTACATGTCGCAGGAAAGACTGACCAGGCGAAAGCTGACCTTTCACGTCTAGCCAAGATCCGGGCAGATCGTGAGGCTGCTGCTGAAAAGAGGAAAGCAGAAGCAGAAGGTTACTTTGATATGTTTTTTGTACGCCCAGTATCACTGATTCATCAATATCTCTAGCTAAGAAATCTGAACTCGGGGCCAAACAGAAAGCTTCAGGTAGGAATTGAGTCCACGAAACGGAGTACCCAATGGCACCAGACTATAAACCTATCTGATTGTAGCTGTATGTAACGTCAAGGAACAAATCTACCTCTGTATATCATATTCGTGGCGGTCTTTCGTGGTCACTCGGCTGTTCCAATCATAGCCGAGTAACTCACTTTGAAAGTACTCGAGTGGTTCCTTTTTCCATCCGTATTTTCATGCCTCCTAGGAAACGAGGAAGTCCGCGAATGGGCATTCAGAACTTAAACGGGGCGCTCAGAATGTTTCAGGGTATCACGGGGGAAAACTGAAGTGACCAACACTTGAAAATTCAGGCAAGTGTCTTTTTTAAAACCGATGTTGATTAACCCAGGCCGAATTCAACGAGGCCCCCGCCATTTTACCGTCGTCCCTCGATCTGCTCAAGGGAACATACGCGCGCAGACGAGCTTTACGAGTATAAAACTATTCCCTTCCCTCGAAGTTTTCCTCAGCTGGTCTCACTCTTCCTCGCTTCATCTCAAGTGCTGGAAATCTACTTATTGTTTGAAACTCTTGTACACTGTTCTTCACGACCGTTATCATACTAGATCTCATAATCCATCTCTTCATCGACACAACATGGTTCACACTCCATCACCCGCTACTGCTGCTTTCGCCCTCCTAACTCTCGGGGCCCTCGGCACTGTCAATGCCGCTGCTATTCCCGCGTTCCGAGGTTTATCTGGGTATGCCGTTTTCTTCGGTACACATGTCTCAACGACCCGCTCACTGGTACAATCACTTCTTCTTTGTAGCACACCAGCAGCGTCGACAGGTGCCCCCCTTACATCAGGTATTGGTCTTGCACATTCCTCCCCGCATATGAACGCTTCTGAGAGTGAACATCATCATGGGTACGTTACTCACCCACTTCTACACGCCTAGTGGCTAACCGAATATTCTTCGTTCAGCACAACAGCAGCACCCACAAGACCTGCTGCCCTCGCACCAGACTCTTTCCCCGTTCAAACGCCCTCCGAGATTAACACTCCCCAGAGCGGAGACCATCGCAAACATATGGGTGTTACGGAGGGCAAGCACTCGCACGGAAAGGGAAAGAAGAGTCTAGAATCTGCGTCGAACACAATGAAGAAAGGTTCTCATAGAGCGAAATCTAGCACATCTGACCCTACCGCCACTGTGGACCCTGCGGCTGGGAATACTGCATCCCAGTCATCCAGCGACTCGACGGGAAGTCCTGGGTCGGCGAAAGGGCTGGATGGGATGAAGCAGCGCCGGAGCTTCAAATCTGTCATGAGCGATATCGATACTGGTGTCAAGGATGTCGGCAATGATGTCGGGGGTCTCGTGTCCTCTTTCCTCAGGAGAGAAGAATTTGAAGAGGTTTAGCAGTATGAAGATCTCGCCAGAATGATATATGTAGAGTATCGGGTGCACATACTATGTATTTTTTGCTTTCATGAGTCCTCTCAATATCGAGTAGATATATGATCGTCCGTTGTGGTATGTACTACTGTACTACTTCTGTACCAAGTTGTACGCCGAAAGATGATATTTCCTGCGATTCAAAAGTCCGTTCATCGTTATCAATTGTTATGCTCCAGCGGACAAAGGACGTCCCACAGTGTGCGGAAACTCCAAGCTCCTAAATCACTGTAAATGTTGATGGTATACGCACTGCGCTGTCGCTGCAGTCTACATAGGCTTAACGCGATCCCCTCTTCGAGATTGACGTTTGACCTGTAGAGCTTAGTCACCAGGCAAGCTGGTACCCTTCAATTAGAGTGTCAAAACCGTTCTTAGACGATCCCTTGACGACCCCTTGGCTCCTTCCGACAGCCTCCAACATGTTGGCATTGTGGAGTATGATATCACCGAGCGCTCTTCGTCACTTGTCAGGGTATCACGGCTGACTCGTCAAAGTACAATGTCATGTATTATTTGGAGGCTTTGAAGGCCGTATTCGACGAGACCCCCGCATCCCAACGATGATCCGCTCAAGGGACGCTGGCGTTGCAGGTATTCTAGTCTGCTTCACGAGGGGCTATAAAACCTCTCCCTGCTCCGGAACGATACCTCAGCTGGTCTCATCTGTTTTTTGCTTCATCGCTGGGTGCTGGTCATCAAGTGTTCAAAGTAACCACACTTCCTCCTTCAAATCATCACAAACCTGAATTCGGCATCATCGATTGACATGGTTCCCACTTCGTCACTTGCTACTTCAGCTCTTGCGCTTCTGTCACTCGGAGCCCTGGGTACCGTCCACGCCGCCGTCATCTCAATTCCTCGGAATTCCTCTGCCATGTATGCCACTCACTTCTTCAGTGTATATGTCATGTGACTAACCATATAGTCGTTTATAGCGCACTAGCAACCCCTACACCAATCCGCCTTGCACCAGGCATTGGTCTCGCTCACACTCCCTTGTCTAGGGACACTTCCGAGAGCGGAGGTCATCACAAACATCCGGGTGTCCAGGAGGGCAAAGATTCTGAGCCGCGCAGAAAAGGAAAGAATCATGAGTTGAAAAGGATGAGGAAAGACTTCCACCAAGCGAATTCGAGCAGCTCTGAAACCCCCGCTGCTAATGGGAATGCAACACAACACCAGACTCATGTCATTGATAAGTCAAATGTCCTCGACCTGAGGACCCCCCAATCTACCAACGGTCTTGAGGCGGATGGGGTGGAGAAAGAACATGACAAGCGTGGCTTTGGTCTTCTCAAAGATGGGTTTAAATTAGGAGAGAAACTCGGTAAAGACGTTCTTGGTGGTGGGAACAACGGGTCTTTGTTCAGGAGAGAAGAATATGACCAGGTTCCGCAACGCAGATAGATATTGGGGAAGGAGGGGATGGACAACTACGGTGCCGCATTTTCTCTTGTTATTGAATATCTGCGCCTTTTCGAGTCCTCTGGAAACGAAAATTTTGTTAGATAAAATGTTCTTTACAAAAGTAAAATTAACCTACGTCCTGAAAAAATACACTGCAGCAGCGAAAGGGAAAAATTCGCAGAGACGTAACAAACACACAGTCATGGTTGATTGGGGAAACGTCGAGATCTGGTTCGTTGCCTGCGTCACAACAAATTACTTACATATATAACTTACGATGACCATATTCTAGCTATTACAATGTTCTACAAGATGATTACATGCCCTTCGAAGCCAGGCGAAGACCTTCTTGAACAGACACAGCCTGTAAACGGATAGGCGAACGATCAACGAGGGATAGCGGGACACGTGCTTGTTACACACCTCTTCAACCCATGGTAAGCGGAAAAATTCACTCCGACGTAGCTCTTCTTGGCGAAGAGTCAGCCCTTCTGAAGCACCAGCGCCCAGCACACTTTCCAAGTCTCTGGATTGTGATTCAAGCCATGTTTGAATAAATTTGGCTGGATCATCGGCAAAAGACTGAAGGAATGTTCGTTTGAGGTGAGAGTTATGTAAAGACTGAGCGAGTAGAGCGATCTTTGCACGGGTCAGAGTGATCATCTTGTGACTTAAATACAAAGATGTCATACCTCTTCGTCCATCTTTGCCAATGCGACAGAGGTTTCTTTGTTTGTGTGCAACATGACCCCCATCCTATTTTTCAAAGCCGCGTCCTCCATTTTGATTTCTACATCCCATGCTGTAGGGCGTTCTGGCTCAACGACAGGTAGAGAAGGGTCAAACGAGTAATGTAGAAGGATAGGATCAGGTGGTGAGAGGAGTCTTTTCACGTATTCCGGCAGCTTTTGAAATGGTATCGTTTCGACACCGAATATCTGAAAAGTAAGCAGAATGAAAATTTGGTTATGGCAGAAGATGGATCCATATGTACTGCTCTGAGTCTTTCGTCGGAACGAACGAGTCGCCTGTCAGCCTTGTCTTGAAGACCTTGGATTTTGATATAATTCCACAAGGCCTGCACGACGCCTAGAAGGCTTTCCTCCTTGATTCCAAGTACGCTACCTGGGATTAGTTTGAGGACTATGATCAAGCTCGGAAGGAATAGATGAACGAACTCAGATCCGGATTGAGGCGATACTGTTCAGGATAATGGTCGAGATACATGACTATGCGGATATGAGTAGGTACATCGCCCGTGCGTCGTACGGTAAAACCATCTAGAGGAGGATTGTGATGTCCAGTGGCTCGTGGCCACTGTGTGACAAATAAAGTTCAGGTTCGAGAATTAGTGAGATTATGGTGAACTCGCCTCAACAATATTGTTTTCGGGATAGACATTCGTGTCGCGATCGAATTCCACCATCATTCTTTTTATGAACGTTGAGAATTTTCGCGGAGGACCTTTATCCTTGCCTCTTTGAGGAAGCTGCGTTAACATAGAGTCTTAGTATGGACCTGTAAAAACATCAGAAAAATGCGTGCCTCCAATAACCTTCCTTCAATCTTGAGCTGCCAAGCTGGAATGTTCTCGCCCGTCTCTGAGTGCGTCAGATTGTCACTCTCTGTACCGGCCTGCCATGATTGTCCAGATACTGTGTGACTAACAAATATCCTCAAAGTTCGCGTGGTCTGTGTACACGTCGGTGAATCACCCAGCCCTGTTATACGAAGAAACATAAAACTCACACTAGGATTACGCGATAAGGTGTCCTGAATCTCCATCCTTTTCCTCGTTATTGTCCAGTCGAGCTTCCGCTCCATTTCGAGTAGGCTCTGGTACATTTGAGAATCTTCTGCGAAATCTGGATTTTGAAGAATGACATTGGGAAGCGATTTGTCGGTGAGTTTTCTCCTCCTGTATGGGCCTCAGTAGAATAGAGCAAACAATGAAGCAGGAAGTCATACTTGGCAGCTTTGTGGTCCATTGTTGTTGCTTAAATCGAGAAAGCAGGTCTTTCGAGGCACAGCCACCATCAGCCGGCCTTGCACGTGATCTCGAAGCTTCGACCTCCGGTCCGAAAGTGGATCTCAGAATGGCCTTGCCAAATGAACTGTACTGGGACATTTTGACCAGAGTCTTCGCAGACTCTGTTCATAGAGTATGCTTTCCAAAGTCCTATGAACTGGATTTGGCCTGGGAACTCAATGCTTTATCAACCTTCTTTCGTGTATCCCACAGCTTTCAAGGTATTACTGCCGATATTTGCCAGAAGATGTACGGCTCTCCTGACAGAGGCAAAAAGTCAGTAATCCTGTACCCAATTTGCGCAGATTGAATTACCTAGCTTAATCTTTCTCAGTGCAGTGCAGTCGGCGAATACCAGATTGAACTTCTTGCGACACTCTGCAAGACGGGACATAGTCATCATTTTTGATGAAGAGAAATTTAAAACCCCGTTCTTACAATCATATCTGCTGCTTTTGTCCATTGTGCAAATGCGAAAGATCATGAAGGTCCCTTCAACACCCACACTTTTCCGATACATGCACACAACTATTTTTCGCAGCGTTGACACACTGCAGAGAATCATTACGTTATCCAAACCTCCAGAGCTATATCTCAATCTTGCTGGATCAAGCCATATGCAAGCAGACCTTATCTACATCTGTAAGTGCGCGAACTTGGTTAGGCACTGGTTTGGTATTGATCTCGGGTATCCATGGTCATTATCAGCCTCAGAACTCGTCCATGAAGTTGATGATCTGCAGGGGAACCTTACAGCCCTCCAGGAATTCACGCCGGATCACGATGAAGCGGATACGTATATGGTATGGGCTCTGAGTCTTAGACTTCTGTGAGTCTACTCATGCGTTCCGCAGGCTAGAATACGCTTGAATATGCATTCAGTTGATGATTTTGTGCGGAAATATGAAGTGGTTGCGGCCCTAGCCTCGCGCCTCACTGGTCCAGAAGTCAAGGTTTACGAGGTACACGATCCCTATGTATGTGTATCAACCTTCTGGTCCTTGACTTACTTGTTTTCATTAGCTCCCTGGGGTATTGAGTGCGATGAAACGTATCAGAGCAACAATATCTCCGTTCGAACGGGACATTCAGGACACACTGGAGATATTTGAGGAAGTTACGGATGGTTGGACTATGCAGGAACCATCTGATGAACCTCCGATTGTGTGAGATCCTTTGAGCTACCTAATTACCTCTGAAGGAGCAAATACCGCAGCTGGACAAATTCTTAATGGAATTATCTGTTGCAATAATTCGAAGTTGTACAGTTGTACACAGCTATACACGCATGGTCAACCATTCTGACCTGCGGGGAAGAGGCTTTTTGTGCCTGATGTGCGTATTTAGGCAGTGCCCTTCGAATTGGACGAGGTCAAACTTTCACCACGACCATCATGCAACCAATTCTTCTCTTCAATGTCTTTTTGTTTGCGTTCTCTTTTCTTGCGGCCAGCGCCGCACCAGAAAACAAGGATACACTCGAACGTCGTGAGATGATCATCCGCGCTTGCCCTGCTGCTTGTGCAGTCAATTGCCCAGATTGCTGTGTCAATATCAACTGCCCAGACTTGTGTTGTGTGAGTGATCAATCGTTCGTGCTCGCCAGTGGCAGCTGGCCACTGGAGTGCCTGGATTGAGGCTGATCACTGTCTTATCACCTCTCTCGATAGTGAGCGTAGACAAAGCAGGAGAATTTGGGGAGAAGGATCTCTAGCCAGGATATCCACATCATTTGACCGCGTCAGAAGTTCATTCGAGCCGCGCTCTTAACTGCGGTGGAGCTGTGTACCTCGTCCTTCTCGTATTAAACCTTTCTATATTTAGTGTCGAAGTCACAGAGATTGTTCCATCTCAACCTGTTCTGTCGTTAAATTCCTTTTCAAAGATTGCGTGTCAGGCCTTGTGATGCACGGGCACGCCGCGCATCGCGTACTAACGACAAATGTGGCTGGGAACAGCTGGGAACCTTTCACCAATATCAAGAACTGACGGTCCGCTATCTTCCGCAAAAACAATTCTCTCAATTTTATTTCCTCTTTCTTCAATCTTCTACTGATAAGTTTCAAGGGTCATTTGACCGAAATGTGCCCCACACTACTGGAATATGTCGATGTGCCAGTATATACATATGTAAAGGTGGAAAGTTGCATTGTCCTCGTTTACGTTCTCACCCCGGGTCCAGCAAACTGATTGCAGCTTTTGCAGACGATTAACAGTTCTCTCAACGATGTGGATTCTGCCTGTGCGAGGGAAGGCTATGGTTTGGGCTATCACTGGTGAGCTCTTATTGTTACTTTCCTTCGTGTAAGTCGACGACATTGAATGGTTGTAGCCTGTTGTTGTCAGGGTTTTCTCCTTCTCGGGTACGATCAAGGTGAGTTCCTCTGTTCAGTGACACGAACAATCTGAACTGCTCGTGTAGGTGTCATGTCTGGTATTGTACGTCTGGCTCTTGCATTTGTCGCTGTCACTCATGTACTGCTGCAGATTGGTGCCCAGAACCAGTTTGGGCATGACTTTGGAAATCCTGATGCGACGACTCAAGGACTGATAGTAAGGATGCACCTACTAAGTTAAATTCTAATTGATCCCTACAATATTCGAATAGGTTGCTATATACGTACGTATGCACATTATACCACCTTATCGTCTGGCCTACTGTTTCACCTGTAGGATATTGGATGTGCTGTCGGAAGTCTCATCGTCTTCTTTTGGGGCGAGCGTATTGGCAGGAAACGGATGATAATGATGGGAGCTGCGACAATGATTATCGGTACTGCGATCCTCACCAGTTCGACAACCAGGGCTCAACTATACATCGGTCGTGTCATTACTGGGATAGTGAGTGCCCGGGGTTCTAGACGATCCTCGATTTTGCTAATTTATCGCTTCAGGGAAATGGTTTTAATTCATCTTCCATTCCTGTATACCAATCGGAAACTTGTGGTGGTGCTATTCGTGGTGCCCTAGTTTGCTTAAACTCTACAATAACTATTGTTGGCTTGGTTATAGTGAATATAATCTCCTCCTTAGAAAATCTTTTGACACTGACACTAGATACAGGCGTACTGGTTGGATTATGGCTTGAGCTTTGTCGCTGGTGAGCACGAATTTGCCAAAACGCGCCTAGGTATCAATTTTTTGTCGATGTAGGACCTGTGCAATGGCGATTACCTATCGGGTTTCAAGCTGTTTTTGCCTTGTGCCTTCTTTTGCAGGTAACAGTACTGCCTGACTCTCCACGTTGGCTACTCGCACACGGATACGACGAAGAGGCCTCGAAGGTCATAGCCTTACTCGAAGATCATGACTCTGCCGATCATCCAGATGTAATACAAGCGAGGAAAGAGATAGAGTTATCGTTAGCGCAAGAGAGTGAAGGAGGTGCGCACTCTGTATCGCTACTCGTAAGTTTCAATTTATATTCACGACACTATCTCGTGTGTAGGGCCGTTTCGCTATAGTGAGCTTTTGCACGGTGGCCCGATCGGGAATTTTCGAAGGATATGTCTTTGCATTGCGGTAAATGTGATGCAACAATTCACTGGGTACGCTTCTTGGAACTCTCGTCTTGAATTCGAAGATCATTGATGATTCCTTTTTCAAGGTCAAATATGATCAAGTAAGTCTTGTGTAGCTAATGTAGCATCGGCCAATTACGAACCATCATTCAAAGCTACCTTGCTCCTGTTGTTTATCAGAACACCATGGGTCTTTCTCGAGATCTTTCGCTTATTTTAGGAGGGTGTACATCCATCACTTACATGTTCGCGTCCTTCATTCCTCTATGGGTCAGTGATACTCCATAATTTATCTTTTCTGGTGAATTGCTTACCGTCACTCCTCCAGACTGTAGATCGTTTCGGTCGCCGTCCATTATTAATGATATCAGCGTCTGGGCTTTCACTGTGCTTCATCTTGGCAGCAATCCTGCTTTCAATAGGTACCAGACCAGCAGCGTTTGCTGCCACTGCCATGGTGTTTATCTTCCAGATATTCTTGGGTATCGGATTTTTACCAATTGTTTGTTGATTTCTTGGTTTTGGGTAAAATTAATCGCTCACTATATTCTAGCCCTGGCTTTATCCTGCGGAAGTGAGGCTTCATCGGGTATCCTTTTGCATTCTTTACTCAATAATTTTAGATAAGTACCACACGTATCAGGGCCCGAGGGTCTGCTATTTCTAGCTTCTTCAACTGGATGTAAGCGTTTTTCTCTTGTCCACTCTGATGTTGATTTGAGCTGTCTCGCAGGTGTGTTTTCGCTGTCGTTCAGATGACCCCTCCGGCCATAGCCAATATTGACTGGCGAGTATTCATTATCTTTGCTGTATTCAACGCTTGTTGGGTTCCTATAATTTACTTTGTAAGTTTAAACTCCACATAACGGCTTTGCACATAAATGACTTCAGCATTACCTCTCCTAGTTCTTCCCGGAAACTCGTGGTTTGGAGCTGGAAGAAATTGATCACATCTTCGAGAAAGGCGGTATCACTGGGGGAGTATGGGGTAGCAAAGGAGGGCGTACTACGACGGATATGCATTATCCTGTAGTGACGCCGGTCGAACCCAAAGATGATTTGAAGGCGGAGGAAGTGAAATTGGAACATGCCTAATATTTATAACGTGAAAGGCAGTACATTCAAGAGTGCATAGGTTACTTGTTACCTCCACTCGAAAGTGTCCAAATTCTGCTTTTGGGAGACTACATTATAGTAGTACATAGATCCCCCTTTCAATGTATTTGAATTTAGAACGACTCCGATACCGGGCCGAAATTTCCGGGGACGTGCCCAAAATTTTCTGGAAGAGAGCTCATTTCCTTCCTTCCTCCTTCCTGTTCAGACCGTTCAGACTTCATTTTCAAAATGCTTTCTTTTGGTGCTCGCTCTGCTTCTCTTTTGCGCTCTTCACTGTTACGACCCCAAAATGCTCTGAGAATACCAGCAAGCTCATCCTTTTTTGCGTTACGGACACTGTCCACGTCGCTTGTGAACTATGGGCCGTCATCCCGGTTCGTCTACCTTGGCAACCTGCCGTGGTCCCTGGAAATCGAGGACATAAAAGAGAAGGCAGAAAAGTTTGGAACTCTTGCGTCCATAGATATGCGTATGTTTTCTTCTCTTTCTTTTACATATTTCTCATAATTAATTATAATCCAGCTGACGAGAATGGCCGTCCGGCCGGTTTTTCCAATATCGAGTTCGAGAATGCGGAGGACGCTGAGAGCTTTTATAGAGCTGCAGCTGACTCTTCGCTCTCTTTTGCAGGTAGAAAAGCTCGAATTGAACTTTTCGATAAGCCTCAGAAAGAGGTTGTGAGGACTTGGCCACAGAGGGCCCCTTCTTCGCCTTCAAATACAATATTCATTGGACATATTCCACGTGACATCGCGGACGCAGACCTACGCGATTTGTTCATTCCCTATGGTAATATTGTCCGAATAAGCCTAGGTGCGGACTGTCACTCGTGTTGTTCCTCCTACATTATTCATTTATACCCCTTTGACAGGCCGGGACTCTTCTGGTGCTAGACGTGGGTTTGCACATGTAGAGTTCGAAGCCACTGAGGATGCATCGGCCGCCCTGAATGCTCTGAAAAATGAACATACTATCCTTGGCCAAGAGGTACACTTGGACTTTGCCCCGACGAAGCCCAAAAATGCACACCCTCCTAGTAGCAAGCTGTACTTCGCTCAATACGACGGTACCTTGCAGGAAATGCAAGCTGTTCTCCGCAATCACTCAGGGGTATTAGATGTTGTCATGCGTACGTCCAGAACTGTTCTTGCCATTGTTTCAATGATCTCATCACCCAGCGCTCACAGTAAAAAATCGGAATGGTATCGTTCAATTCAAAAGCGTCGAAGAAGCCACGGCCGCGAAGGAGGCTCTCGACAATACCAAGACTCTTAATGGCCATCTCATCAACATCTTCTATTCCAGTCCTCGACCCAAATCCAATGAGAACCGTGAGAACCACTTCGGTAATAGGCGACGGTCGAACTCCTACGGAAACGACTGGTAGACAAAACTTTTGCGAGTTTTTTCGAGGTGGAGGAGGGTTATCTATATACATATGTTACTACTCAGAAGTAATGGCTACGGTCGAATCTCGGTATTGTATTTACGATATTAGCGCAGGCAAATGCACACCTCTCAATCGTAGTCGGCGCCGTTCGCCCTCTTCTGCCTAGCACCTGTAAATCTGACCAGAAAAGACGGAGGGAACTTGTATATGGTATGCATTTCCTTAATTACAGGAACGACACCATTCTCCAAGTCGAATATTCATATTGCAGTCAATCAGGACAAGGCACATCTCAGGGGAAAGCGACGGCGACAACAGAGTAGCTCTGATTTAGACTCCCATATTTGTGTAGGGTTCAATGCTTCCTCCCCCTTTCAGCAGCCACGATGAACAGCCAGAGCGGCACCGATGTTGATCATGATCATCCGTATGGTTTGAACCTCACCAACGATGGCTTTCACTCTCATCTTGGTATTGATGCCGGCAAGAAGCTCATCTGGAAATTGCCATATTTCCCTCCTTTAAGCTCTGATGACGAGTTTGAGATTCACGACCTGGAGCTGGTGCAAGATAACGAGAAAAAAGTGCGTTAGATCTGTCGTATCACCTTCCCCCAATGTCTCCATTGTACTCACATTTTTTGATTTAGAGAATGGAAATCCTTGTCCGTCCCCGGATGCACTCTCTCGCTAGACCAACGTACAAGATTGAAAAACAGACGCATAGCCATTTTCTAGGCAAGAAAACTTTTGATATCGTAATCTCCAGGCTTGATAGTTGGGACTCGATTCACTGCAGACCGATACAGTCACAATCATCTAAAGTAGGCAAAGTATACATCGTTCTCTTTCAAGCAAAAGACCAGAATCCGCGTCACATCAGCCTTACACCCACAAAAAGTATGGTTCTTCATCGCACAGCTCGCGGTGGAGATATTTGTCTTAGTCCCCACTGCGGCTCATACGATCCCCAGCGGAGTCGTGCCCCACAGCCGAGAGTTAGTTCGGGTTATCATTACCTTCCCCTGCACATTACCGATTTTGAACATCCTCCATCAACGCCTGCATCAAAATCAATCCCCACCGCACTCACCAAGCCGTATTCTGGAGGCGGGTATTTCCTCTTTGACGCTCATAGCCGAGGCCGCTCAGATCTCCTGAGTACATTATATTGCACTGGCTACGAGCGCCGATACGCTCCTCGTACAGGCGATGTCGTTTTGGCCGAATTGAGGTTATCCCGACCTGCGACTGACGACGAGGTGAATTCACCATCCTGGAGTCGTTTATTCCGGGAACGCCATGTCTCGCTTTACATCTCCAAACGCGGTATCGACGCTGTATTCACAGGTCTGCATGTCAATATGTTCGTCCCAAACTCGGTCGCTAGTAATAGGTATACGTTGACATCTGGTCATGCTCAAGAAATTATCATCTCCCTTTTCGCCACCTCGTTGCTAGCAATCGAACACGAGGGCATCGAAAGCAAGAAATGGGCTTGGTTGCTGAAGAGACGGATGTTGGAGTCGGAGTTGGCCAGAAACTGGGACACCATGCACAGTTCAACGCGAGGTCCTGAACATGCTCCGAACAAACACTCTCACCGCGTGTGTGAAAGGGGATTCCAGGATACGGACTCTATCTCACTTACCGACGTCGATCATCGGCATGGAGCCAAAACCCCTGACTTCGACAAGTGGAAGGTTGTCACCTATCACACCCTAGGCGAGGCTGTCTCGCGAGACCCCTATATCAATGACGGTCACTACGCTGAGCCAACAGACTTATTGCCTGCGAGAAACACTGAATTTCAGGAGGCGAGGCGAACGAAGAATGGGTTCCTGCGTCACGGTACGAAGACTGTTGGTTCCCACCCAGGGCAACAATCGTCGTCGAATGCCCCGGAAACACCCCATAGCCGCACGCTTGAACGAACAGAGCCTATGGAGGTATTGGTGGCATCTACGGATGTAATTCAACCCCCCGAGCCGCCCAGAATCTGGCCTAAGGAGGGCCCAAAGGTCACCGGAAAACCAAAGCCTGGGGTGGAAGGGGGAATCTATTGGTAACTCATTCTTCTAACGACTTTTCACTTTGTTGTTTTGTCTTTGAATTTTTCTGCTTTGAAAATAATATGTTGTTGTTATTTATCGTTCCCCGCATGTATCACTGTTGATTTAAGTATTGTCTGTACACTTCAAACTGCAATTTATCTGATTCCTGCCTCTTATACCATGCCTCAAGACTTACCGTCTGTTTCAAAATGGATGTCCAATGAATCAACTCATTGAGTTCTGTGATAAAGAGATCCTCAAACTAAATGCGTTGAAGTGGTAAACGTGTTATGTTGATGATGTCGGTCATGATCGAGTCACATAGTGGATGACTTCCCGTAAGCCTTTGCCCAATAATCTGAGTAAATAATTTTTGAGCCGGTCTGATGCGACTGACGGACAGTTGATGCGCTGTTCACTTATCCCAGTAAGCGAGTGCAGAACCGTCTAGGGAGGGGTCCGGACCCCTCCCTAGATGGTTCTGCTCGAGTTCTGCTCAAAATCCGTTGATCGGACTAATTCGCTTAGGACGTTTAGAAACTGTTAGAAATAATTACTGTCCAATAATCCTTACGGGAAGTCATCCAGTCATGCTAGTAATACAGGGTAAAGTAATATGCCAGCGTACCCATCTGTCACATCGATGAAAGAGAGCATAGTCCTGCATAGTCGCTCTAAGCAGAGACCTCCTGCGGTTCAACCGTCGATACACGTGTGAAAACAGTATCTCAATCTCCGAGACTTGCCAAATAACTCTAAAAAACCAAGATAATAAGCATACATCATGGAATGGACATAGGCTAGAGCTTGGAAAATCATTCGACAGGGCACTCACCCCTCTTTCTTCTAAGAAATCCAGATAAGTCAATGCCACAGCGACCCAGAAGCTTGGATCGACGCCGAGCATCTCTGCTTCAAGCTTGTCGAGCTGAAGTATCCCGTTCACTGACCCTACTGTAAACGTAGATGTGAGGTCTGTAAATGTCAAAACCGGAAGTGCTTTGATACACGTCGGTATGGAGAGGGTTGGATCAGATGATCGCGTAGGTGAAGTCGATAATACTATCGACGTCTTTTGCGGAGGGGATGATGTGGGAAGTACTGAAGTGGTTTCAGCATAAGGCGGCGGGGATTGCACGACAACTCTGGCGAGTGAAAACGAATACCCGCTCGAGATGTCCTTCTCATAGAATCTGAATGCCTTCACCGCCCGCGAGAATAAGCTTTCACGCGCTGTTGACAGGGATGATGTAGATGTGGATGGTTCGGTAGCTGGAGCAAGAATGAATTCGGTTGTTGAGGATGGTGCTGGAGGCTTGGGTATAGGATCTGGCTTTGACTCCAGTAGCGCAGAAGATGACGCTGAAGCTGCTATAGATAGCGACGTAGGTGCTACATCTGGTGTCGGCGGACGCAGCGCCACTGTCGGTATTGGCGGTGGAGTTGGTGGATATGAATGATGAACGGAAGAAGTACTGACATTTGATACTGGCTGAGTAGGCGGTCGGTATTCGGGTGTTTGCGCTGTGTTCAATAAATTAGTGCGCGACTTGAACGACAAAGCCCCGTCAGAGTGCAATGGATTCTTGGATGGCAGAGGAACGAGAGGAATAAAGACGCCAGGTGGAAATGTGGGTGAGCGGATTCGAATATACCAGCCTTTCTGGCTCGGTCGATGAATCATCCAGCAAACTGTGTTTGTTGGATTGTGCTAATATACATTGTTATTGCAGTGATCCAAGTTTCTGTACTAACATACGTACGATGAGATGTTCAATTATTTCATCGTCCCCCAGGAATCTCTCCTTGAACCAAATAACCTGCTCCGAAGTTTCTTCTAGAACATTTATACGGGCATCTTGTAGAACGTCTGTGCTACAAGACTTCATAAGTTCAAGCAGTAGTTGAGTTGCTGTGAACACACCTCTGCACTTTGTACCGGTTGAATTTAGGCTCAGCAATAGTTGTGGTCATTGAAGAGGACAAAGTGATTGTAGTGTAATTATTCGAATTTGATCCCGAACCACCATCATCGCTCGGTCCCAATGCTTCAAGAATTGTCGCATATGGACCGTATCACGCAACTTCAAGATGAAATTCAGCAGGTAACATATCATTCTTCGAGTTCGGATATATTCTGATATTCATATTTGTTGACGCCAGCTCCTCATGATAATGTCCACTAGCATCGCCTACTTAACCAACCGCACCAACTTCATTCAAGTCTCTCCAGAAATTCCAATCACAAAGCAAAGAAACCCGGAGAAGTATGACACCCCGGATGTATTTGAAGGTGTGTAGTTCACCATTTTACCTAAAACTTACCCTGACGATAATGTATCTCATTTCGTAGCCAACAAGAAAGAACTCGTCACAGACCTTATCCGCAAAGCAAAACAAGTAGAGTATCTAATCAATTCTTTACCTGAGCCAGAGCCGGAAGAGATCCAGGTGTGTTTTTGTTCGTGATGCGTACCGAAGAACTCGCGAAATCTCCATCGTACAACGTGACAGTATATATTCATACAAAACTCTTGATACAGGCTCAAAGACTCCAGCAACTAGAAGATGAGATGCAGTTGGCCAACACAGAGTATATTCAAGCCGTCAATCGACTAAGTGAGTTCCACTGAGTCTTCGTTCAACAATGAAACAGTCTTCATCTTTGTAATTCCATAGAAGCCCTTCATGAACAAGTAACCGAACTTCTCCGTTCGATGCTGACAGAGGTCAATGAGGGGCTGGTAGATGATACAAATGATTCGATTGACGCGGGGAAAGAGGGTAATATGATGGTGAACAGTAGAGACTGGGACGTTTCGATGGCCTCATGATACCCACGAAAATGTGGACCGTGCCTTGTACCCCTTGGCTCCGTCACGCTTACCCCGAACCTCGCATCGTGCCCCTCCTCCAGTTCAAAAGCATCAATTACCGATCTTGCTTTCCAACATTGGACTTGGTGCCGCAAATGCTAAACGAATCAGTGATGACAGTTATTGTAGGTAGGCGAAATCTATTGTTCGAGCTTATACGGGGGGAAACCGTTTCGCAAAGATGAAAGGGAGGAAAATTGAACTGTTAGTCTTGACTTCGGTGAGCTCGCTTTTTCGCATGTCGAACAAACCTACATGCTAACTATCCGTTCGGTCACTCTCATAAGTATATACGAAGAACAGGCTTCGGAACATTGATTCTTCCTCACACTCATGAATGAGACAGCTTCATAAGCTTCCCTACCAGGAGTCTGATGCTTCCGGAAAAAGGATGTTAATGTATGATCCAATGTGAGGGGATTCCTGCGTATAATAACTATGAGTATTTGCCAATATTTATTAGATTCGATAATGAGAATAAGAGAAATTTTTTATTTCGTCTCCATTAAGTACGGTGAGTGTCGAACGGACGGGCGCCTGATAGCACTGTCTTTGAACTCTGGTGATGCACTTGTTGTATTCACTAAGATCGTGTATCAAGTATGTACAGTGTTCAAATGCACCTGGATTGTTAGCCTGAGCTTGTGTACATTGGGAGAAGGCTGAAAGCCTTCAGGTCCCAGCAAACAATGAGACTCTAAAGGAGGTATGCACGGTCAGCTGCGATTCCCATCAGGTAGGAGTGCACGACGCATCTAGCGACCGTGGATACCCCAGTGGGAGGAGAGCACTCCCATCATACAGGAGGCAGTGTGTAGCGGATGAAGTCTTGGTGGAGTACAGGTTGCATGTAAGGGGCCATGATCTCGGCATGTTTTCAAAGGTATGATATGAAAGCGTCGCTTTTCCATCTGCCTATGACGCGGACTGCGTCGAACGGGACTCCTCGCAGTAGGTATTCGAGAGTGGCCCCAATCCTGATGCCGTGATCTTGGAGGACTGGTAAACCCTGGTTTTGGCCGCCTTGGTAATGCGTTGCAGAAAGGCGGATCAGGTGGCTCTGTATCGGTAGGAGAAGAGGTGATCCGATGGTCCTGGTTTGTTCGCCTCGAGGTGGTTTCGGAGCCATGAATCTGGGTCAGTGGAGTCTAGCTGTTTGGAGAAATAGAGGTCTTCACCCTCGGTTTGACTGCTCTTGGTGCGTGGAATATGTACAACAGTGGTTTCGAAACCATTCCGATCGGCGGCTTTACGGACATGCGCAGGGGTTTCGTGGTTGTTTGGGGACAAGTCATTTAGGTTGGGGACTGTAAGTTCTCCAACTCTTGCTGCGCAGTAGAGGCCGTTGTGAGACAGGCGCCGCATGCTGTATCAAAGGGATTTGAAGGGTCGAGATCTTCCAGTAGTTTAGACATGTGGTTGGGTGTGAAAGGTACCCGTTTTTTCCTACGTGCTCGGTCTGGTTGAAGACGTTTGGCGCCGTGGATGATGGTGTCCAGAGAGGCTTTGTCGATCTTCCATTCGATACCATGGATAATGTCCCAGGCACGTAAGCCGTGCACGTAGTTCTTAACTGAGGCACCTGCGAAGCTACCTGCCATGGTTGCTATCCAGATGTTGAGCAAATCAGTGCTGCAGGGTGCGCGTTGTTCCTCCGGTATGCTGCATGAGTCACAGAAGACATGGAAGGCTAATAAGCCTGAAGCGTAAGTTTCGAGGGTGCTTTCGGCGTATCCGTTGACAAGTACCTGTTCGACCCGGATGACGAATTCGTCTGGGAGTGTTAGTGGGTGTCCCGCCGCGTCTTCGAAGACGCGCTTACTTGCTGGCTTCCATGATACCAGACGGTTACGAGCGGACACATGAGGGCGTAGAGCAGATGTTAAGGGAGTTAAATTAGCAGGGTATGGGCAAACGGTACGAGTATCTACGGTATGCACAGGAGGAGATGTAGCAGAGGGATATTCAGATGTAGCGGGACGACTACCAGGAATGCTCAAAGGCAGCAAGTAACCTTCCCTCTTCTTCGGATTGCCATTGTCCATATGAAGTCCGAGAGAGTGGTCGTTGTGGTTTAGTTTTGTAAGCAAAGATTGGAGGAGTATTGTATTCACGACGTTCTGATGCGGTGTATGGGGCGTCGTAGTCAACGATGAGGTGTGTGAGGTGGTGAGGGATGGAGATTCCGGGGAGGAGGAGCTTTGGTTCGCCTTGGGTGCCTCGGGAGAATGGGTCGGCTGGGTTGTGCGCACTGGGGATGTATCGGGTGTGTACCTTGAAGTCGAAAGCTGAAGTGACCTCATGAACGCGTTTGAATATGTTGTTCGTATGTCTGTTCCTGCTTCGCCCATTCCACCAACCTTCGACCACCCCTTCGTTATCTCCCTATAGCTTGTATTGCTCTCTGAGGTGGCTTCTCTAGCAATGATGAGGACGAGGAGAGAGAAACCAATGGCTTCAGCCCATCCAATGTCTCGTTCTTCATCTTGGCCTCTCCAGCCTGGGAGGAGTCGGTATGCTCGCCAGAAACCGCGGATGTACAAGCCAATACCATAGCCACTGCTGGCGTGAGAGTAGGCATGAATGTCAATGAGATTTGCTGGTCCCGGAATGGGAGAGGAAATGGGAGAGGATAAGGTAGATTTCCACCAGAGCAGGTCAGCTGGCCAACGACGGGGTGCCCGGTGCTTTGTCAGCGGAGCCTCGTGGCTGAGTTCGGCGGCGGCGAAGTGAAGTAGCTTGCCATACAGCTTAGCGACATGTTCTGCATTGTGTGTCTTCCTTTCTTCCCATTCTGCTATCGAATTGAGGTATTTTAGACATTTCTTTGTCGGAATTGATACCGTTCGTTCGCTAAGGTTCCATTGAAAACCGAAGTATGTTGGTTCATTGCAGAATGGGATGTCCTTGTCGGCAGCCCATGTGTATCCCAGAGGAAGGGTGATTCGGTCGATGTCGCAGAAGGTGTAGGAGAATTTGGCATCTTCTGCGGAGCGGGTGGAGTGTAGGGAGAGGTCTTGGAGGGGAAAGATGAAATCATCGTCGAATCCTTCTTGTTGTCCATTCGGAAGTGGCGAAAAGGGATGGTATATTCTTGGGATGCCGACATTAAAGCCGTGTCGTATTGACTCGACGAGAGTAGGATATTTAGCATTTAAATTAAGTTCAGATATAGCGTGAAACCAGACTTTGGCTTGTAAAGGAGTGTTGACTTGGTTCTCATTTGCCCTCAGGGCAGCTGCTAGCTCCGTGACTGCCGCTCGCGCATCCCGAGCATCGGTGCTTCTCTGGGTGGGCCCTGCTGGTGTAGCCATTTGGACGTTGCCAGTCCGCGCAGAGTTTGAGCCCGGCATTAGTTCCACTAATGATTTCGAGGAAACCTTGTTTGTTCCAGTTGCAGGTAACACCACATTTCCTGTTCCAGAGCGAAGTCCGTGAGCAGTGCCGGACATCGTGCCTGTCTCATCCAAGACATCGGTGACAGCATGTGAGCAGGGCTTGGTTTGAGTCCCGAAAGGATTGTTGGAAGTTCGGGTTGTCCGGTTGTCTGCTGGCTTTTCGAGGGGAAGTGGAAGGGTATGGAGCTTGACGCGCTTTGCCTGAGGATTGGCGTGGGCTTGGGAATGGGGGGTAGAAGTGATTTGGGAAAGCTTTTGCAGTTTGGCATTGACTCTGGTCTCCATTTGCGCGGTAGCTGCTTGTATATCTGTGTGTATGATAAGTGGATGCGTCATTGCAAAATGAGGTCGGAGTTTGGGAATTAGCGTCGGTGGTTGTTGTTGATGAGTTGGCAGGATTAGCACCAGTGATTAGCATGGGAGGTTGTTCGTTAGCGTCAGTGGTTGTTGTTGATGAGTTGGCGGGATTAGCACCGGTGATTAGCATGGGAGGTTGTTCGTTAGCGTCGGTGGTAGGGAGTAGCATTTGTGTAGCATTGGTGGTTCGGGTAGCATTAGCGTAGCATAGGTGGCGAAAGTAGCATTGGTATCGGTCAGTGTTGTGGTTTGAAAAGGGGATGTGTTCATGCCATAGAGGGATGCGAGAAAATGGTACGTATCAATGATTAGACGGTGATTCTTTATGGAGGAAGTTTGCTTACCCTTCAAGCTCTTTTCTTGCCTCTGTTTGATGATTTCTCGACGGCTTTCTGCTAGGACCCTGTCGGATATCACAGAGAGGTCGAAAGGCTCCTTCCTCTCCATTGCGTCATACCACGCCAGACGCATTTCTGCGTGATAATGGGCCATTACCCAGTCTCCATCTTGCTCCTGAAGTTCGCTGTGCATATCCATATTGATGTAGAGAGCCGCGAACATGGAGATGTGGTCGTTTGGCCATGCCCCTAGTCTTAGAGTGTCGAGGAAGGCGCTTTTCGCGCGCATGACCTGAAACCAGGATAGTCGGGAGTCGGGAATGGCATTTGGTGAGGCGCGGACTGTGTGAGATCCCACTAGGGAGATGGTTGACCCCGAGAGCATGTCGCCATCTTCGACCGCGAATTGGAGATGGTTGGTATCTAGGGAGTCCTTGCTACGCTCTTTCGCCTCTGTTGCTGCTTCGGGGAGGAAGTACCACAGGGGAACGTATTTCCGAGCGGTCATCATTTTCTTAGCGTATAGCGTATGGGTGGACTTGTAGTGGAATCGATTCCCCAACCCCTTTCTGGAAGCTGTAGATCGGCATCCGTTTTTTTTTTTTTTTTTTTTTTCTGCCTCTTTTGCCAACTCCTTCTCCTTCTCCTGTTGTTCTACTGCTGCGAGTCTCTCTGCGTCGGCTATTTGCTGTCTCCTCTGTTCTCTTAGTGTTTCTGCTTCTCGTAGTTGTGCCTTGTATTGAGCTTTGAGACCTTCGATGTGGATCTCCTATTGGACCTTGAGGCGTTGAGCTGCGTGCTCGTACGTGGTGATTTCGGGGGTGTTCGTGTTTGTAATTAGCGCGTTGCGCATGAAGGTGTAAGCCCCCTTTGCGAAGTTGGGGGCAGGTATCTTAGCAGGGTCAATCTCCAGTCGTTCGGTCATTTGTAGGATTTTGAAAGACAAGAGTTTTGTTTTCGAGAGAAAAGAGAAACTAAGGAACTACTAGGGACTAGTACAGCGCGGTTTCGACGTACACTCGTCGATGCGGTACTGGCAAGAGCAAGAAGTACCGCATCATGTGTCCATTCGAAGACTCAAGTTTGTTGCGTTTCGATTCTCAACTTCCAAACTGCCAATAAGCCAACCCGGTTGACTTATCTCGGAACTACCGGCTGACGATCGATACATCCACGTAGATGTTCAGGAAATCCGTATTCAACCATCATCTTGGTGATAATCCCATCTTACTCCGTAAGAGCGAAGAACGGATCGTACTCCTCAAACACAAAAGAAGTCAAAGTTGGTAACAATAGGTAACAATATGTATATGTATCGGTATGATTGTCATTGCCTTGCTTCGACAAGCGGTAGAATGAAGATTTCATTCTTGACAACATAGATAGTCCATTAATGGGAGCAGCTAAAGTAGTCCAATGAGCTGATCCGCGGGCTGTGACAGTGCATCGAATAGCGTAAGACTGGCCAAAGGAATGATATTGCACGACCAAGATTAGAAAAATAGTTATGATTCGTCATAATTCCTCTCTTTTGAGGCATTTGTAATGCCAAGATCCAGCGTATTGAGAGACGGAAGTCGAACGTGGTGCAGGTGAATCAAACGAGGTCCGAGAAATTTATTATGAGTTCTTCCTAGATATGATAGTCCAAGATTGAGCAGTTGTTGAATGTGATCGATGCATTGTTGCCCGAATGCTTTCGTGTAACCCAAAGTGCATCCGAGGTTTCCGCTTACCGTGGACCCAACGTCTCTAGATGGGTCGAAGCATACAGGGAGGGAAGGTCGACAAGGACGACAAGGTCGTTAATTAGAAGACAAAGATAAATATTTGAGGGGCAATGAAGCTCGATGAAGGAACGGAGCCATACAACCTTGAACTATCATGATTTCGCGAGGTACGGGCTTGAAGTGCGCGATGGTATGATCGTCTTTTCGAGTGATGAATATCATCCCGACGGGGAAAGATCCACTACGTTCTATCCATTCTTTTGCCATGGTGCATCTCTATTGGCTATCAGGATTTAAAGGCATCCCTTAATAGTGCAGAGATCATGATGTCGTGGAAATCATGAGGAATTCTACCTTGGTTCAAAAAAAGGAGGAAACTTCCGAGAGGATTCTCGATCGTAGCTTGTTCACGTTTACGAAAGCCGTTCAATTTCGAGAAGCCCCAACAGTAGCTGTATGTGCTGTTGCGGAAGGCCCTCGAAGGCTAGCTGAAGTTTTTGGATTTTTGCATCGATGTAGTCTATCCAGTTTTTTATATCTGCATTCTCTTCTGTAAAAATCAGGGATATCAAGCCCGCAAGAATCCCTACGCCGTCTTTGAGCTAACACTGGAGCTCACTGGAGGGTGGTGGCGGATCGTGTGCCTTATGTAAGCATTTATGATCATTGATGGGCCAAAGCGGATGATAACAACCTCAATTTGGAATAAATGATTATATGAAATTGCACAATACTTTGCGCGGACTGGCAACGCTATCGACTAAAATTTTGAGCTTGAAGTCTCAAATGGCATCAAGCACTATGCCTACACACGAGTGATTGTGTCATGCCCCGCTATTATCTATGCAATACTGATAGAATTTACACGCAAAGATGTCGAAAATCAGTGGTCCAAGAGCATGGGCCGCCTCCCCCTCCCCCTAGCAGCCAGCCATGTTAATAATGTCTCGCAGTGTAACGCAATATGGAAGTCAGCGAGCCGAGGCAAAGAAGAATCTCTGACGCCTGCGCACAGGTTTTTAAATCGCGCTATGTAGAACTCATTGGGTTAGTAACAAATTGCACGCTTATTGGCAGCCTATCGGTCGATGTGGCGCCCATCCTCTGGCCTGCTATCACAATGGTAATTAACCTTTCTTCCCTCTCTTATCTTGAAGGAACTCAACATACCTTGCTTTTGCTATCACAATCATTGTTTAACCTTTCTTCCTCCTGTGATCAAAAAGGTACCCAATATTTCTTGTTCAGTTCGCTATCACAATAATTGTGCAACCATTCTTCCTCCTGCTATCACAATGATGATCAACTTCTGTTCCTCTCGCAATCATAGCGGTCATCAATCTTTCTTCTGCTTCCCGACATTATGCCCATAACAGGTACATTGATGTGAATGATACGATTTCCATTTGTTCAACTCGTTTAGGGCCCCCCCATTCCGCCGGTCTTTCTTGTGCACAGCTCTTGCTTCTCCGCCGTGCTCATCCCATTGGGCCAAGCGAGATAGCCATGTTAGCCTCAAATTGTAGGTAAGGTGAGATGTACATTGAGATTGACCTTGTCTTGTTCGAGCACTGTTTGGAACAGTGAAATAATAAGGAAGAGAGGTGAGAGGTGCTAGGAAGGTGCTATGTTCGCAAAATGTTATTTCACTAACACGTCCTTATCTGGAGTTGGTGCATTTGCCGGGCATTTGCACAGCGATTTCCGCTTTGACTGACAAGTCGTCCATAATTCCTCTTATCAAGCAACTTGAATCGACATCGGATGCAAGATGCTTACTGTATCACTGTACAGGTGCTCGGAATGTGGGTTAACTTTATAGGCATGAGAGATGAACCAACTCAACCAAAAAACCAAGTGGCCATTCCCGCACTGTGAGGGAGAACACCATATTTAAGGATGCGGACTGCAGCCTATTCCTGTATCTAACATCTCTCTTCTGTCTGTTTCTGCTGGCCAGATACATCTTGGTACTCTAAAATCATTCATTCGAATATTGCTTCACGCAGCGACGCTTCCTATATGATGATATTTTTCAAAACTCGAACCATTGTCGTCGTCATTCAAGTTGTTGGTTTCCTTCTTGTTTCGACCTCGGCTTTGCCACACGTTGCTCGTACTATTGACGGGGTGAGTCTCAGAAATATTTTGTAATATTATTCAGGAGTACTCAACTGCGGCAAATACATATAGCAAGATTGGATTCTTCAGAGCTACACTGAGCTCGTCGAAAGCAGACACAATGAGGTGCAAGATGCTTTTAGTAAGTAATTTCCTCGAGCTAGAACTCAGAATGTTAATGCATCCCTCTTGTCCTCCCCTTCCAGAGAATGTATTACAGGGCGTCCACATCGGCTCTTATATAACAGCATCAGAGAGAGGACTCAACAGCGAAGGCGTCTACAATGTGCAAGGAAAGATCATGGGTAAGGACGCTGTTGTAAAAGTCATGAAAGATACCGGCACCGAAGCTTTGGGAGAAGTTCTTGCACTCAAAGACCGAGGCGAGCTGCTCTATTCTGGATACATAGTGATCAGTGGGAGATATGCGCCTGCCATCGTCATGGTGAAGGTACCTGGAAAGGTGTTGAGCGACACGCGTGAATACAAGAGAGCATCGGACGAAGAAAGGGAGAAGTTAAAGAAACAAGCAATCAAGTTAATGTGTAAGGCTGTAGCGGATATCGCTGTACACTCGCATCTCTTGCACTAGTACGTCGAAACTATTCTGCCCAAGCAAAGCTTCTGACAAATTGTCCTGGTTTTAGCGAAAACAATATCGATAATACGCTTGTCACTGTGTCTAATGGCAAAGTCAGTTCAGCCAAAGTTTGTGATTATGGCGCCTCTGTGACTTTCAAGGTGTCGGCTTCTGTGACTAGGAAGGAAGTTGTAAGTTTGCACGATTATTTATCTTCACCTGTTGATGATAGATGACCCCATAGTACGATTGGTGCAAGGCCCGTTGGACCCCTAGTACTTGGATTGTTGTGTCTGATGAGATGCCTTTCTGATGTTGCGAGTTGTGTATGTATATAGTCTATTATTAATTCTCATTTCGATTGTTAGAAATTGTGACATTCCGAGTATCTAGGCTGGTCCGTCGTCTGAATAGTGATTGAAGTGCAATCGTCGAAGCCTGGAGGCTGGGAGACACGACGCGCTAGTATCATTTTGGCGGGAAATAGATAGACACATACACAGTGTACAACATTCGACGGCGGGCATGATTATGCCGCCGGCATTCATATATTCAAGAGTCAGGCTCTCTAGTCCTTGGATAATTTTGTCAGTGCTGGCTGTTGTCGTTAGTAAAGAGAAAACACAACAAGGCTTAGGTATTACCGAAAATGAATGTGGCTGTGATCTCGTGGGATCTGTGAATTTGATGGGATTGTTCTATGTATGTAATTCGCTTCGCTCGCAATCACTCTACTACCGCCAGAAAAATCCCCTATTTCCGGTGCTTATGATACCGCGTACTCGCAGGACTTCAACTTGTGTGATCCTTCCAGCAAGCTATTTCAATGTTTCTCGATATTTATAGAAGCTTTCCCGATTAGAATGCCGGACGCACACGGCCAGGGTACCCGATCCTTATTGAAAAGGTTGAATTTGGAGATATTGAATGAGGAAGGAAGACTCCACGCCACACCTTCAGAAAGTATATCTGGAACCTGGACAACTCCCAATCGCTATCTCCCACCTCCATCATGGCATCCGAAGCGTTGTCGCAGCTGTGGTACAACGCGACGCACAACCTCGTACCGAAACGGGAGAGGACCGAGAAGCAGAAACCGCTCCTAGTTTCCTTATCGGAATTGAATTTGAGGCAATGGGCCGAGTTCTGGACTGGGTGAGTGAATAGCTCGAGGTCACGACCATAGATTCTGTCGTTCTAATATACTCTGCAGCTGGCTTGCCTGGTCATGCGATGCAATCGACTTCTTCTCCGTCTCGTTGAGTGTAACAAATCTCGCGACGCAGTTTGGCAGAGACACCACCGATATTGTGAGTTGGCTGTCGATATTTGGCGATCATATCCTCAGATTCTTTTGCAGACCCAAGCAATCACACTCACTCTTCTCTTCCGCTCTGTTGGCGCAGTTCTCTTCGGGATTATCTCTGACCGATATGGACGCAAGTACCCGCTCATTCTCAATCTTCTCGTAGTCTCCGTGCTTGAACTTGGTGCTGGTTTCGTACAAACCTACGCCCAGTTCCTTGCTGTGAGGTCACTATTCGGTATTGGAATGGGCGGAATCTGGGGTCTAGCTGCCTCAACTGCTCTGGAGAACCTTCCGGTCGAGACGCGTGGATTAGCCAGTGGAGTGCTTCAACAAGGATACGCAGTAGGCTACCTTATTGCTGCGGTCATCAATCTCACACTAGTCCCCGAACAATCTCATTCTTGGCGCGCGTTGTTCTGGTGTGCAGCTGGCATTAGTGCATTTGCTGCATGCATTCGTCTGTGTCTTCCTGAGAGTAAAATTTTCCTACAAGCTAGAGAAGATGCCAAACACCGAGAAGAGGAAAGGCTAGGGCATAAGAACAGCGGTGTGAAGAAGACTCAGATATTCTTCAGAGAGACGGGGAAGATGCTCAAACACCATTGGATGCTTTGTATCTACGCGGTGTTATTGATGACCGGTATGTTCCTAGAGCGCATCTTTGCCGTCGTCCGTTCGTTCTTGAATTTACTTTTCATGTCATTTACAACTCTTCCTATAGGCTTCAACTTCCTATCACACGGATCTCAGGTGATTATCATAAATCCTCATGCTTCCTTCATCCCATTCCCTGCCCCTGCCCCTCCTCATATAACTCGTTCCATATTTGTGAAGCTTCATACCACGACCTCGGGCCCCGGTTCCGTTCTTCTCTTCCGCTCCTTTCCCTGTTGTTTCCTTTTCCTTGATCACATTTGCACCGCTTAATTTTCTTGTGAAGTCATCTCTCGTTTCGGGTTGGAGAGATTTAGAGTTAAAAATTTTTTGAACTACTTGCTCACAGTTCGCACACATGATGTTTTTCTAGGACCTCTTCCCGACCTACATTCAAACTTCCAAAGGCTTTTCCGCACACGATGCGACAGTAATGACTATCATTGGAAATTGTGTACGACTTCCCACAATAACACTGTTAATCCTTGCTAAACCTTCCACGATATTTATACCAGGGTGCAATAGCAGGAGGTGCCATCGCCGGCTGGGGTTCCCAATACCTCGGTAGGCGGCTCACGATCATTGTCTTCGTCTTGATCACCGCTGCCTTCATACCTCTATGGATCCTGCCGAGTAGTTTCGGGGGACTCGCTGCGGGTGCATTCTGCATACAATTCGGTGTGCAAGGTGCTTGGGGTGTTGTGAGTACCGTTTTCTTGCTGAAGTCATCGAAAGTTTGAAGGAAATGATGGCTTCTAATTCTCCTTGCATTTTGATACATGTCTTCTAATCTTACCTTGAATAGGTCCCTATCCAACTTGCCGAAATGTCGCCCCCGGCTTTCCGAGCAACATTCCCCGGTGTGGCGTACCAAGTTGGGAACATGGTGTCCAGTGCGAGTGCGCAAATCGAGTCGAGTACGTATTAGAGTTGTTCGTTTTAGTCATTAGTCCTTTCTCAGCATGGATATATGGTCTGACCTATTCTTAGCTGGTGGAGAACATCTCAAGACTACGATCTCTGTCCCCGTCAGTTCTACAAACCCAACAGGCGAGAAGGTCGTACCGGATTACGCTACAGTTCAAGGTAAACTTTGTTGTCTCGACTACTGCCTTCGTTTAACTGTCTTATCACCGATTTTCGTTCAGGCATACTCATCGGCTGTGTTGCCGCATTCCTCCTCATCGTTACCCTCTTCGGTCCAGAAAAACATGGGTATGAATTCGAGAAACACCGGGCCGCGTTTGAGGAGGGCGGAGGTGACGACGAAGCCATGATGGATGATAATGTGCTGGAAGGAAGGAGGAGAACTGATGGAGACCGGGCGAATGCTGAAGACCGCCTTAGTGCAGATGGAGCTAGCAGTGATGAAAAAGGGAGGGAAGAGATGGTTGAGAGGGTGTGAAGGTTGTTGTATTGTACCCAGTATGGCGGCCCGGTTTTGGTGAGCGAGGGAGCTATTGACTTGTACTTGTAAAGATACTTCTGACGACCGAGAGCAATTCTCAAATGATATTGTAAAGTTAAGACTTGCTCCTGTATTCCGTATCACGATAGGAATCGCTCTTAAACTGAAAAATCTTACGGACTGTCAAGTGTGTCTTCCGTCAACATTCGTTGGACCATATCGGAAGGTTACAATTTGAAAGTAGGTCTATTTTGACAACTTAAGATTAGATGGAACCCTCCAATGCTCCGTGTGCACCGACCTCAACGGGAGTGCATCGACAAACCATATAGAGCAAAATACAAAATCAATTATTACATTGTATTGGGTAGGTATTGAACTTGAAACAGCCTTCGAAACATGTACACTACGTCAAACGTATGCCGGGCGTGAATATACTGGTAGTCGAATCAAGTCGACGAAGTAGTATTCGGAACGTTTGCAACGACCTGATTAATCTTGAATGCTCTTCGAGGGTCGAAAAAACCCCGAATTCCTGGAAGAGTGGCAGGCTTGTGAATCGTAGGGTCGTTCTTGACACTGTTTTTATTGGTACATAGCTTCAGGAAGGTTGAATGGAGAGAATAGCAAAGTGCTTACGAGATATTGATCGAAGAGGTGAGTCTCCTCTCCACAGGAGCGTCGCGAATAACGATTCCTTCAGCAATGATTGCTGTGTAGAATATCCCTGCTTCACCGATGAACTAAGGTGAAATTCGTGAGTACACCGAAGACATGCGAGAGAGAATCTGAGCTCAGAAAGGGTGTGAAAGGCAGGTGGGGGGACTCACGTTAGAGGTCACATTGCCATCTTTTCCTGGAACTGTAGCAATCCCGTTATATTGTACACTAGCACCCGCTTCATCGAAAGCTTCGCCCTTCAACCGAGCTTTGTACTCGTCGCGTGTAACGGAGACACCATTGAATGTGATTTCCAAATGGGATTCATCTTTGGTTACGAACGCATCGAACGCCTCGTTGAAGCTTTCCTGAGTGGTAGCCTGGGTGATAGTCTGAATGTGCGATTCGGCCCAGGGTCCGAGTTGGGGAAGTACGATGGCCATATTCACAAATTTAGAGTAGGATGGTGGTCGTGGAACGAGTGGAACGAGGAAGATGCGTCGCCTAGTGCAAGGATCGTGGCCTTTTATAAGCATGGACTGAAGCCTGGGCAGTGCATACAAGTGCCGAGGAATAGTCATAATCGTCCTTCGATTCCGGCCTGTTGCTTCACTAATTTATTGGCGTATTATGGCGTTTGTGAAGTATCCGAAGTGATGATGTACAGCCAGCTTATACGTGAACATGTCAGCGCTGAAGAGGCAATGCCTATTAGCACACATTCCATACACCAAAAAGCCACTAACGTTGTTTATCTGTTCGAGATATTTGGATTTGCAACTACTAGCCGGGGTGACTCTTTTCGGACCTCCATTAGGCTGAGCCACTCTGGTACAAATGCAAGCATAGTTCCCGGAACATGAAATGAAGGGACTATGCTCTGTATATGCCGAAGGCGAAAGTGTGAGCGAATACCCAGCTTGAATGTCATGCCCGCCACCATCGGGGAGACTTCCACAGCCATGAGTAAGCGATTACTTGGTCTTGCACCCATTCATTGATCAATTCTGAGAACATCATCCGGATCGAGGGTACCTGCGTCGTAATATGTTAAGACGGCTTCTCCAACGAGCTCTTTGACAAATGCGACCGAGTGGGTCTAGGAAACTGCACAACTTCCAAAGGCCATACTGGATTCATGGATTTTAGATTTTGATTATGTTGATAGATCTAGAGAGAGGAGGTCAACTTCATCTATAAGATGGAGTGCGGATGATGTACATAATCCGAGTCCACATCGAAAGGAGCTGCATCTAGGTGCAGCGAAGGTGATCTCGAGGAGTCCTTAAACAAAGTAAAAACAACCAGACCAGCAGGCTTCTGCCGCGCAAGAACAGGCAAGAACTAAAGCTTGATTATAATTCGAATATGTGAACAAGGTGCAGCAGTCTAGTGCTGGTCTCCTCCATGACCTCTGAACACTCCGATAGGAAGAGACAGTGAGGTATAAGACTCATGCAATAGAATCTTCAATGCCAATAATGGACGGTCGATGAATGTAGATGCCACATGAGTTCATCCGAGCCCCGACCCGATGAAACGTCAGCGTCTTTGAATCTTTCGTCTTTGAATCTTACCATCATGGACTTTTGAGCTTTTGTACGTTCGAGCAGCTCACAGAATCTTTCGAAATCACTTTCCACTGCCTTCGTGCTTTGCCTGCATTTGCGTCAATTGCGCCCTTGCCCTTGCCCTTGGATGTTCTTCGCAGGGCTAAAGTCTGAAGATCTTTCAATATCTGTCAGGAACTCTGCGCAGCTGAGGCTTTGGCGATTTCTTACTCGTCTAGCTACATACGTAAGTATAAGCACAAGACCACAAGTCTTAGGGATAGACCACCGTTGCCTGGTGATGGTCTTCGAGCATGAGGGACGGACCAAGAGAAAGGGGTGATAGAAGGTACGCTACGAAATCTTTACATACATGAAATTGTGCTCTTCTGAATCCCTCCAACGTTGGTCTCGCCCCAAACCTAAGGATTTTCCTCTCAACTCTCTCAAAAAAACTCCAAGTCAAGTTGTCGTCAAGTTGTCTCGATACGATCATCTACGCACCAGTCTCCGAAGGGCCATCATATACTATCAAAACATGCATCTTTCTATGATGATGTACTGTGTATACCATATGCTTTTGCAACATGGTGGCGCAGAAGATAGCGGCCATTATGCTGGGGGTTCATACTGATTATAAAAGGTCTTCACTGAAGGAATGACACGCAGTACCCAAGCTCACCTGGCAGTGTCGCATAACTTCCCTTAATCACTCCCCTTCCTCCCCCCTAAAAACAAAATCAGAGCTGGACTCTACTACTACGAATCCTGCTTGCTCATTGGCTTTGATCACGAACCATGCTTTCCTCAATTGTTTTTCTTGCGAGCTATGTGACCCTGAGCACGCTCAGCTCCGCATCTCCTGTCCCCTCTTTTGACTCTGCCTCTTCTCCTTCTTCAGGGTCCAACTCGACCCTAATTATTTCCGGGCCATTTTCTTCTATTCCTATTGTCAGTCGTGGAAATGAGCAGAGTACTCCGGGTGATAGGACTACCAAGAAACACAGAGACAATAGGAATCATCGCAAAAAGGGTATCCGTTGGCCTCAGGATATTGCATATGTCAACCAATTACTGCGTCAAGGTCATGAGATTTTTGGATACTCCTTTGTTCCCGTTGTGAGTGTTCTCTTAGTGTTTACCACCTTGACATACCTTTTAATGATAAGTATACTCATCACCTTCCAACTTCATATATAGGATGTTGAAGTCCCCTCATTATCCGATCTCCAAATTCCTGCTCTACAATCAACATTTCAAGGTTCCACTGGGAGGCTCGAACATCTGTTCCGAGTGCCACCTTATTCGATAAGAGTAAGTACTAGAAAAAATAGTTCACAGCTTTTGTTTTAAAGCTTATCTCAATCCATGTGCCAATCAAAGTTATGCTGACCTGCTGCTCTTTATGTGACAGGGATGTAGAAGTGTGAGTAAACATTAATGGTATATCTACGAAGACCGTCTTTAATTAATCAATCCTCTCCTTTGTTTTGTCCAGTGTATCATAGTCTCACAGCCTAGCGTGCGACAAAGGTTGAAAACACAGTATGGAATGGTGAGTCCTCTGTAATACCAAGCTTCGAGTCCAAGAACTGGTTGTCTCATCATACAAACTCCGGTATGTTTAATGTTCTTATCTAGGTCTTCCATTTGATCCCGCCCTACAACCCCTCGACTTCAATCGAGTTCTCCGAAACCGACCAACGATTCGACTTTGTGGATAATACGCAGGACCATACTGTGATGTACCTACCCCAGCCCGCTATAGACGAGGAGAAGCAAAATTTCCACATTGCATGTTATCATATAGGTGTGTGTGTGTTTGTTTGTATAACTGTTTGAATTGCCATGTCTAGCATCTTTTTCTTTGGTTAATTGATTTTCCCTTCTCCCTCATATAGGAAGAAACAGCGGTCCTCCAAGTACATGGATTGGAGCTAATTGGGCCGGGTGGGGTATTGAAAATTGGCAAGACTGGGATTACAATCGCCAATTGCCTCCACAGTACACGGAATAAGTTGCACGCTACTGACACTGTGCATATTTTGCTGCGTCACGAAATCCTACTTTCTGTTAACGTAGGATTAAACTCAGTTGATACAAAAGCAACTGTATTGTCTCGGTACCTATCAACGTAGGATTAAACTACCGGGTACCATCAGGATAGGATAGGATAGGATATAAATTATACTGGCGAGGTCTGTTGCTCGAACAACCAGTTTACCATACATCAGTAAGTGCGGATATCCTAATCTGTTAGTGAGCTCACCTCAGTTGATACAAAAGCAACTGAGGGAGCTCGAGTATGTCCGTCTGTGTGATCTATTTACAACTGCACAGTATATGGTAATCATAAACGGCATATACAAATTGGGAACAGTGTCTAACGGAGTAGTAAATGGTCAAAGCTGTATGTACACACAGAGTTTGTCCCAACACCCCCCCTACTCCGTATGATTGAGGCCGAGGTGTGAGACTAGTTTGGAATGTATAACCCCACTCAGCGGCTTGGTAAATATGTTCGCCACATTGTCCCTGTAAGACCTGGGTCAAAAATAGGTCTTAGGGTGGATTCGGATATAAGGAGTTTACGTTGTAGCGTGCTAGGAGCAGGCTGGAGCTCGAAGGGAGCTACGGGAACCGCGACCGAGGACAGGAATGACCTAGTAGTTGATAAGACAGAGAGGTGTGACCCTGGAGGAGGTCCCTGTAAGGTCCTGAGAGGTCCCTAAGGCGTAGGTAGGGAGGATGGATGTACGGAACCTAGTAGTATTGCGTGGTAGGAGTTGTACTCTCTAGAACGTCAATATAGGATTGAATAGGTCGTATGGGAATTGGGTATGGAGGGTCTAAGCTCCTGAGAAGATATACACCCGGGAGGATAGGCTCCTGGGGACTGGGATCGAGGGTGGATGTCCTCGAGTGTGAGAGGGTGTAACGGCGAAGCGGTACGTAGTTCGACGTAGGAAGCGGCTTCGACGTTACCTAGATCGAGATCCCGTAGCTTAGGGAGCGATGGGGGAGCTCGAGGAGGTGTTGGGGAGGTTAGCTCTCCAAGGTGTTAGGCGTTGGGGAGCTTTAGTATCGTTCGAGGGAGCTCGGGGACTCACTCGGATTGCTTAGACGTGAAGTAAAAGCGTATATTGGATCGTGTAGACGATCGTTGAAACAGTAGACAAGAATAGAGAGAAACAGAGATAGAGAAATAGAGAGTAGAGAGAATTCCGTATGGTTAGCAGGTACAAAGGGACAGGGACTGGACCTATGTAAAGGGTGTGTGTTCAAAATATACCAAGCTGGGGCTTTGGGGCATTGCGGCGCTACTTAAATAGGTACGGGAAGTGAACAAGAGGACATCTGGAGACATGAGGCAGCTAATCTGAGGGAGGTAATCGAGATTAATACTTAAAGGGGTTGGCGGTTAGGAGGGTTCTGTATGTGTGTCGGGTTGGAGGACGTTTGAGTAGTTAGGAATCTTGGGGAGGTATATGGCGATTTGGGGAGGTCTGGAGGTGGCGTCGGAGGTTCCCAGGAAGGGGGGATGAGAGAAGAAGGGAAGCATTACTTGGATAGAAGGAAACGGAGGAGGTTGCGGTTTAGAGCCGATGCATGACAGTCCCCTGACCGGATACGTTGAATAGAGACCTCCCTGCTGGAGACTTTCTCCCAGATGTAATGGTGCCGCATCTCGATGTGCTTGACGAGTGCATAGCGCTTCGAATTTTTGGTCAGGCAAATAGACCCAAAGTTGTCCCCTAGTAGATTGATTGCTCCATCCTGCATGAGGTCAACTTCGGCCATGAAGGATGCCAACCATACCGCCTGCTGGGTTGCGCAGGACAGACCTATGTACTCCAACTCAGTTGTGGATAGTGCCACCATGGCTTGCCTCTTTGAGCTCCACAAGACCGGTGCACCCGCCATGAAGAAGAAATAGCCAGAGGTGGAGCAGTAGGTCTCCCGGTACCCCGCATGATCGGAATCGACATATGCATAGGTCTTCAAACCTGCTCCCGGCGGTGGACTTGGTGTTCCTGGTGCTCGATATGTTATGGAGTAGTCAATGGTACAGAGTATGTATCCTGCTACCCACTCAACACACTCCCAGTGCTGTCTCCCGGGGTTGAGTTGGTATCTTGCTAGCAGTCCTACTGTGAAGGCTAGATCTGGTCACATGCATACCTGGCCCCACATGATGCATCCAACAATGGAGCGGTACAGCTTGTCCCTCATCATCGGGTAGTGGGGATGTGGAATCACTGAGCTTGACTCCTGGTGGCAGGGGGGTGTATCAGTGTCGCACGTTTTCAAGGTGGAAGGTAGTCAGCATACACTGAAAGTAGGTCTTCTGGGATGGTTTGATGGACTTCATAGATGGGTCTTGGTGGATAGTCATGCCCCACAGTACCTCTGATTTTACCTCGTGTGCCTCCCAGCATTTCCCCAAGTCTGCTACTACCTGTCAAGTCCATGCCTTGGGACCCCATTTCGCCGCTTGGTACTCCGAGATCTACCGTTTATTGTAATCTCACTCTTATTGTTCTTTCTCGCTACACATACCCTTTCATTCTAGTCTCTCCTTATTGTCTTTTACTTTACCCTGCAGGTACTACACATATAGCTCCTAGTAGTTGGTCTGGCACTCCGCGCCGATCCGTAGATATAAATACTGCCTGTACGCTACTATAGTTCCTCAGTTTAATTATTGACTTAGACTCCCTTTCCAAACTTAGTTCATCTCTTAAGTCTTCAGGCTCATTACCTTGAAGCACTCTACTATAACCTTAGGACTTATAAGTTCTCTGGTTTGCTCCTCGTCACTGGCAATACCGCCACTCCGGCTTGGCTGCTCCTAGTTTCTCTCCTCACTACTCTTGATCTCCGGGGACTAGCGGCGTAACGGCGGTGTTGTTAATAACTTCACTACTGTCCCACTCGACCTTCCGCTCTTAGACACCTTGTGGCCTCTGGCACGGTTACACGGTGTACATGATCTAAACACTGCCTTATCCCTCCCTGTTTGTCATCTCCGTATGTGCTAGTGATGGTGTACTCATGTCCAACTCGTCAATGTCATATGCATGGGTCAGCCCTCGATGCAGTGTAACTGGCTGCAAGGGTTTCTGTCATGCCCTGACTACAACCAGGCCAGTCCCAGTAGCAACCTGTTAAGATCATGTACACTGGGTAATCGTGCCAGAGGCTACAGGGTGTCTAAGTGCGGAGGGTCAAATGGGACAGTGGTGAAGTTATTAACAACACTGCCGTTACGCCGTTAGTCCCTGGAGATCGAGAATAGAGAAGAGGAGAACTAGAAGCAGCCAGGTCGGAGCGACGGTAACACCGACGACGGGGAGCGAACAAAAGAACTTATAAGTCCTAAGGTCAGAGTGAGAAGTACTTCAAGGCAACAAGCCAGAAGACTTTTAGACAAGAGAGAATGAATTTAAGTTGATAATTAAACTGAGGAACTACTGTATCGTACAGGCAGTATTTATATCTATGGGTCGGTGCATTGGTGCGAAGCACCAGACTAACTACTAGGAGCTATACATGTAGTACCTGCAGGGTAAAGTAAAAGACAATAAGGAGGGACTAGAAGGAAAGGGTATGTGTAGCGAGAAAGAACAATAAGGAGAAGATTACAATAAGGAGTGGATCTCGGGATACCGAGCAGCGGGGTAAGGTGCCGGGGCATGGGCTTGACACAACCACATGCCCCCACACCTCCTATCTCATGTACCTCAAAGTCCCAGTACCTCCCCAAGACAGTACAACCATCTCTTCCTGGATTCCCTTCCCATTTCCAAACGCCCTGACGGCTCCCCAACACGCGTAGCTCCCCCAACACGTGCACAAGACCCTCCTACCACTAAACCCATTAAGTATTAATCTCGATTACCTGCCTCATGTTCTCCAGATCCCCCGATGTCCCCTTGTTCACTTCCCATACCTATTTAAGTAGTCTTGCAATGTCCCGAAGTCCCAGCTTGGTATATTTTGAACACACACCCTTTTGCATAGGTCCAGTCCCTGTCCCTTTGTACCTGCTAACTATACGGATTTCTCTTACTCTCTGTTTCCTTATCTCTGTTTCTCTACATCTATCTTTGACTCTACAGTCATCCAAATGATCCAATACATGCTTTTACCTCACATCTAGGCAACCTGAGTGAGTCTCCGAGCTCCCTCAACCAATACTAAAGCTCCCCAACGTCTATCGTTTTGGTAAGCCAACCTCCCCTAAACCTCCTCAAGCTCCCCAAGTGCTCCACAAGCTCAGGGGCCTTGATCTAGGTAATGGCAAACTACGTACCGCTTCTCCATTACTCCCTTCAACGCTTGAGGACATCTGCCTCTACCTCCACTCCCCGGGACCTCGCTCCCGGGCTTACACTTTGTCAGGAGCTCCCACATTCAGAACTCACTTTCGCTACGATCTATAATGATCCTGTGCTGTTAATCCTATCTACTACAACTTATACTACGCAACAGTCTGATGCTCCCTAGCTCCTAGTTACCTTTAGTCCCCTGTTAACGTCCTAGGAACCTCCCAGGACCTCCTAGGAATCTCTTCAAGGGTCGCCCCTTTCAATCTGAATTAACCTTAGGTCATTCCTGTCCTCGGTCGCGGTTCCCGTAGCTCCCTTCAAGCTCCAGCTTGCTCTTAGCATGCTACAACATAAATCCCTTGTACCAAACCTACCCTCAGACCCATTCTGACCCAGGTCTTACATTATACCAAGCTCTCCCGTCACCGAACAGACTCGTCACGACAAAATGCCTGCAACATCAACGAGACAACCTTCTAGTTCCAAACTCAAATCCAGGAAACAAAAGAGCTGTCAAGTCCATGCCTCGGTGCCCCATTCCACCGCTCGGTCCTCCAAGATCTACCGTTTATTGTAATCTCCTTCTTATTGTTCTTTCTCACTACACATACCCTTTCATTCTAGTCTCTCCTTATTGTCTTTTACTTTACCCTGCAGGTACTACACATATAGCTCCTAGTAGCTAGTCTGGTGCTCCGCACCAATGACACGCCTAAATTTTGGCTAGACATCTATGCTGTGAATTGTGACATTTTCACGCATAGATTTGTATCAAGAGGACTGTAATTGAGACCCAGATTGACAGTCAAAGTCAATACTGAATCAGTCTAATAAGTTAAAGGGACCATATACCCATACTACCACAAGTTGGTTAGTTTACCCATCCCTGATACTACCTTCGGATAGCAGTCTACCTGTTTGTCAAGCAGGATTATACCAGACTTGGACTACATCCAAAGGATGACCATTCACGTATGACATACTAAGGGTATTCTTATTGGACCTTACACTGGCAGGAGTTTGGAAGAACTTACTCAAGTGGCCATGAGCCAAGGATTGACTCAAAATGACTTTCTAGAACTCAGGAATTATCAAAATACTCCTTCTAGAACAAGATCATGCATTAATCTAAAAGACTGCCATTTAGTCTAATAGACCAATCAGGTTGCATGGCTGAGGAAAATGACTAGAAGAACGATCGAAGTACTACGAGGCTCCGAAGACATATCAAATGAATGTCAAAGAGTCCTGACATAGAAAATATTGAAGAATACAATTAAATGAATACTATGCATAACTCCCTTGATAGAGTATAGGCACAATGGGTGTCTGTTAAGATCATGTACGCCGTGTAACCATGCCAGAGGTCACAGGTGTCTAAGTGCGGGAGTTGAGTGGGACAGTAGTGAAGTTATTAACAACACCGACGTTACGCCGTTAGTCCCCGGAGATCAGAAGTAGTGAGGAGAGAGACTAGGAGCAGCCAAGTCGGAGCGGCAGTAACGCCAGTGACAAGGAGCGAACCAGAGAACGTATAAGTCCTAAGGTTATAATAGAGTGCTTCAAGGTAGTGAGCCTGAAGACTTAAGAGATGGCCTGAGTTAGAAAGGGAATTTAAGTCAATAATTAAACTGAGGAACTACAGTAGCGTACAGGCAGTATTTATATCTACGGAACGGCGCAGCGGTGCGGAACACCAGACTAGCTACTAGGAGCTATACATATAGTACCTGCAAGGTAAAGTAAAAGACAATAAGGAGGGACTAGAACGAAAGGGTATGTGTAGCGAGAAAGAACAATAAGAGTGAGATTATAATAAACAGTGGATCTTCAGAATACCGAGTGGCGGAATGGAGGCCCGAGGCATGGGCTTGACAGTGTCTATCGAAAGGGAGAAGCAATTAGTTTAATCCAGATGAATCAGATTGATAGGATTAGAACCAAAGAGAGCTGATTTGCCTCCGGACGAGGTGACAAATGATTGAACAAAATATTGAACAGCAACGACAGCTGAACACCATTTGAGTCATTCTCCAAAAACAATTAAATCAAATAAATATTGAAGTACCTACCTATGTTTGGAGGTATACTAGAATCTTGGAACCATTATGGACCAAATAAGGACATGTAGACTCAAATTAAATAGTATCTGACCAATTGTAGAAGTTTCCTTGCAGTTCCGAACATCCATTTTATTAAATTGATTGTACTATGCAACTCTATATCCTGTATGTATAAATAGCGATCTGATGTATCTGGAATAGAAGTGATTTTGGGACAATGTTGCAGTGCTAATCCGTAAAAAGGAAAGACACACTCCCGCCAGACTGAAACCTCTTCGCTAGCAGCCATTCGGGCCCGGCACTTGTAAGTATAGGAACATCATGTTCTACTCCTTGTGACTGTGAGAAGTTATATCCAGCTGTTGGGTATTCTTCAAACTTAGGATCAGTCGTTGATCTTAAGGGCAAATGTGCCAGTACATAGTTCTAGCCCTCTGTAGGGGTCTGTGTGTTCCGGTTTTAATTTGCTTTGATTCAAACCCCCAAATCTTGATATACCCATATCAATACAATCTAAGCACGAATAGTGCTGAATCTACCTTGATCAAAGGAATATACCAAATCCTTAGAACAATTCAAATTCATTGATCAAAGCTTTTCCTAGCTCTGAAAGCTTTGCGGAACCTTTGACAATGCTACCCCTTGCTATTAAATAAATTTGATAGCAGAGAACTCGCATATTGTGTATTAGATTGGTTTGTTGGAGTGCCCATTTGATTCCTTCCATTCTCTTTCACACAAAAACGAGGCAAGCTCGTTACTGAGGTTTGCGAAGAGGGGGAGGGCTGGGAGGTTGGCTGGGAAGGAGGGGGAGGGGGAGTGGGAGTGGGAAGGGGAGTGGGGGAGAGGGGGGAGGAGGAGTTGGAGTGGGAAGGGGAGTGGGGGAGAGGGGGGAGGAGGGAATTGATCTTGGTGGTGGTATACAGTTGGTGCCTCGCACAACTCAGTGGAAGTCGGGCCAGAAAATCAATCAACACTGTGATAATTTCATTTCATTTCTTCCCCTTTCTTAATCCTTAACGGAGGCAGTGGTGGTGGTGGTGGATAGAGGTGTATTACCTACAGCATCTATCCCCCCAAAAACAACCTCATCCCCCTTGTCTTTGCTCTAGCCACACAATCACTTGTTATCAACACCACCAACCAGTGTTTTTTGGGTTTTGGGTTTTGCCATGTGTGGGGAATATGTGAAGGCGCGGTGGAGAGGGCGGAGAGGGGGGGAGAGGGGGAGAGGGGGAGAGAGAAGAATTGTGTAGGTGAATCCAAATCGTCCGCTTGTGAATCGTGATATCCACTTTCTTGCGCATCAGGGATGTTAGAGAGATCGAGTGGAGAATGGAGGATGTGTTGAGGGAGGTCTTGGGCTTTAGATGGTGATAGTCTTGGTTTTTTCGGATTCTTCAATGACAACGACCTCTCCTTCTCCTCCTTCTCTTCCTTGTCTTCCTTGTCTTCGTCCTTTGCCTCTTCTCTACCGCGTTTCAATCCCAATCCCAATTCCGTTCCCAATTGCGATTTGACCAACTCCCTAAACATCTTCTGTCCCAACACCCATTCCTCCGCTGTCCCTCTCACCTTATCCTTATTCTCCTCAAACCACCCACCACCACAAACAAACTGCACAACATTCTCCACCACCACCGCACCTCCTCTCCTCTCCCCTCTCTCCCCACTCTCCCCTTCTTTCCCTCTCTCCCCTTCACCCCCACTCTCCCCCTCACCCCCACTCACCCCCACTCACCCCCTCTCCCCCCCTCTCCAAAAAACCTAACACCCCTCTCAAGTCATGTGCAATATCTTTCGGGAGAACAGAAAGCACGGTGTGGAGGTAGGGGTATTGTGTTTTGAGTGTAACATCCACAGGTACAGGTCCAGCTACATCCGCGTCCACAGCCATTACCATAACTGTAGTACTAGTGTTTATGGAAAAGTATATATTACGTAATAGTTGCCCAGTTTCTTCAGCAACACCATGGTGCCATGTAATGCCATTTCTCATGTGGGACCAACGATCGCCCAAGATTTGGTCCCGCGGGGAAAATGCGGGGGAAATCCTGGGGAATCTGGGGGGGTTATAATTGCAGCATACAAAAAGAGTTTACTGGCCATTGACATCCCTCTTCAAAATTCAAAATTCAAACTCTAGCTTTAAGGTTCATTTTACCTGACAATGGTGACTACTTGTTGAATTAACCCCCTCCCCCCCATTTTCAAACTTCTCATTTCCCTCCTCTACTTTACTCTTTGAACATTTGCACATGTGCTCCTCCACTACCATTCCCCGACGTTGTGTAGTCCAACACCCCATGCACCCCAGATGTCATCGTCGTCGTCATAACCCCTCGTGGTGCTGACTCTGATTCCAACCACGGGGACATTCATCATCGTCAGCAGCAGCAGCACCACGACCATGCGAGAGATGCGTTGAGATTGGCGTTGGGGAGTATTCTCGCCCCGGTGAGTTTTTTCTAGTGCCATACCATACCATACTCAACTCAACTCAACCCTTTGTCTTTATTCCTTTCATCCATATCGGAAACGTCCCACACCAGCACCAACACCAACATCGATGCCGACACTCACACTCACAGACCATGCCTCGGTGCCTGTTAAGATCATGTACACCGTGTAACCATGCCAGAGGTCACAGAGTGTCTAAGTGCGGAAGACGAGTGGGACAGTAGTGAAGTTATTAACAACACTGCCATTATGCCGTTAGTCCCCGGAGAACGGGAATAGTGAAGGTGTGAACTAGGAGCAGCCAAGCCGGAGCGGCGGTAACGCCGGTTACGAGGAGCGAGCCAAAGAACTTATAAGTCCAAAGGCTATAGAGAGTACTTCAAGGCGTGGAGCCTGAAGACTTAGAAGAGCACAGAGTTAAGGAGGGAATCTAAGTTAATAATTAAACTGAGGAACTACAGTAGCATACAGGCAGTATTTATATCTACGGAACGGCGCATCGGTACGGAGCGCCAGACTAACTACTAGGAGCTATACGTGTAGTACCTGCAGGGTAAAGTAAAAGACAATAAGGAGAGACTAGAACAAAAGGGTATGTGTAACGAGAAAGAACAATAAGGAAGAGATTACAATAAACAGTGGATCTTCGGAATACCGAGCGGTGAGATGGAGGCCCGAGGCATGGACTTGACATTCTTACTCTAAACCTTAGAACCCATAAGTTCTTTGGTTCGCTCCCCGTCGTCAGCATTACCGCCGCTCCGACTTGGCTGCTCCTAGTTCACACCTTCACTATTCCCGTTCTCCGGGGACTAACGGCATAATGGCAGTGTTGTTAATAACTTCACTACTGTCCCACTCGTCTTCCGCACTTAGACACTCTGTGACCTCTGGCATGGTTACACGGTGTACATGATCTTAACATGACCTGGGTCTAGGAATGGTAAGAATGCTAAGAACAGTTTTGTGTCATCTCATCCGTCATGCACCCCTTCATGGATGGTTTGAGGGAGGTGATGGTAAGGTTGAGGTTGAGGTTGATGGTAAGGTTGAGGTTGGATTATCTGAGGAAAAAGAAAGGGGTTTGAACCCTTTTTTATTTTATGTTTGTCATTTTACTTTTTCTTCTCCTATTCCCCTCCTATGGTGTTCAATGTGCACAAAAAATAAATCCCCCCCTGGTCACAAATTTTCTGCCCCGTACTCAGTAATGAGTTATTACATGGTTCAACCAGAACACCTGACATTTACTACAAGAGTGTATATATGTATTTAATGGCTGCATAAAGCTCTTGCAGCAAGCTGGCCCATCTTATACTTATAATAAACAGTGACTCTTTTAATGCACTCTCAAAGACTTGTGCATTGGTTTGATCATTGATGTGTTATTGATTTTGCTACAAACATTGCAACCTCAATACATATACATCTTGCAGAGGGTTGCATTTTCTTGCTGTGTCACAGTGTGGAATTATGTATCAAATCTGCTGTGAATAACTATACCAGCCTCAATCATCAATAATGTGCCACACCATATCTTCAACACATTGAGGAAGTAATCTCCAAAGGTGGAATATTCAACTGATGCCTGACAGTAGATCCCAGCAGTTTGTTCTGGGTTCTTTCATCATCTGCAAAACCTGGTTTTTCAGCTCTGAAAGGAGCTGAGAGTGATTCCCAGCTGCCAAAGCACTTGGAGTAAGTTGAAAATTTTGCTCTGAGTGCTTTGGGCACTGGAGCACACTTTCCAGGTTATACCCTTACTCTAGTAAACATACAGGTTTTACAAATAATTACTAGCAAACCTTAGCTGCTGTTGGACCATGAGCTGAATATCTATGTTTCACAGATTTGAAACCTTGGCCCTGAAGCTGATGAAATGTGTCACGTTGGTATGGTGTTACAAGAGATTCAGATAGATGAGTAAGAGTTATTAAAACTATTTGTGTTCTCAACACTTCAGACGGCGGAATGATTCACATCAAGCCAATATGCTAATTGAAGGCCGCTACATGTGACTAATATATAGAGTTCAAATGAATCTATCTGGTAAAAAAATCCCAAGTGCATGTCTCCAGTACCATTGTTTTACTCTGATTACTGATTGTAATATGAGTGACTATCTCTTTGGATGTAGTTTGAGCATATATTGGAAAAATTTCCTGTACAGTATCTATGTAGTAATGCATGACTATCATACCTCATATACTTATGTGAACCACAATGATTTGCAAATATGGACCTGTCAAAATAAGAATCAAGACCTCAAAAGAATGAGTTAGAAATTGATGTAAAGACTCATCTGCAAAACTTGGCAATTCAGCTAATAGCTAAAAGCACTGTCCAGCTGCAAAGGCACTGAGAGTATAAAAAAGCTACACTGTGTGTCCCAATCAGCTGAATTCACATGGTATTTGAATGGATTGTGAGCACAACTTAAAACTACTTAGATACAGCAAGTAAACAAGGAGGTATTCAATAATTTATTTCTCCTCGGAAACTTTTCGGGGCGGGAACTTTCTCTTTCCGGGGCGGGATTTACATTTCCGGGGGGCATTATTTTTGTGCAGAATGAACAGCATACCCTCCCATATATCCCCTTCCCTTCCCTCCCCCATGCATCCCCTTCCCTCCCCCATGCATCCCCTTCCCTCCCCTATGCATCCCCTTCCCTCCCCATGTATCCTCTCCCCTCCCCTCCCCATGTATCCTCTCCCCTCCCCTCCCCATGTATCCTCTCCCCTCCCCTCCCCATGTATCCTCTCCCCTCCCCTCCTCCATGTACCCCCTCTGCCATGAAACACAAAAAACCCCCATCATCTACATTTTCTGTATCAACAAACACTCACACTTCCCCTTCCCCTTCCCCTTCCCTGTACCCCTTTCCTGTTAAGATCATGTACACCGTGTAACCATGCCAGAGGCCACAAGGTGTCCAAGTGCGGAGGGTCAAATGGGACAGTAGTGAAACACCGCCGTTAGTCCCCGGAGATTGAGAATAGAGGAGAGGTGCAATAGAAGCAGCCAAGGTGGAGTGGCGGTGACGCCAACGATGGGGAGTGAACCAAAGAACTTATATGTCCTAAGGTCAAGGCAAGAAGTACTTCAAGGCAATGAGCCTGAAGACTAGAGAGTGACAAGAGTTCAGAGGGAGACTCAAGTCGAGGACATCAAGAGAGTGATCGAAGATGATAATTAAACTGAGGAACTACAGTAGCATACAGGCAGTATTTATATCTACGGATTGGCACATTGGTAACGAGCTTGCCTCGTTTTTGTGTGAAAGAGAATGGAAGGAATCAAATGGGCACTCCAACAAACCAATCTAATACACAATATGCGAGTTCTCTGCTATCAAATTTATTTAATAGCAAGGGGTAGCATTGTCAAAGGTTCCGCAAAGCTTTCAGAGCTAGGAAAAGCTTTGATCAATGAATTTGAATTGTTCTAAGGATTTGGTATATTCCTTTGATCAAGGTAGATTCAGCACTATTCGTGCTTAGATTGTATTGATATGGGTATATCAAGATTTGGGGGTTTGAATCAAAGCAAATTAAAACCGGAACACACAGACCCCTACAGAGGGCTAGAACTATGTACTGGCACATTTGCCCTTAAGATCAACGACTGATCCTAAGTTTGAAGAATACCCAACAGCTGGATATAACTTCTCACAGTCACAAGGAGTAGAACATGATGTTCCTATACTTACAAGTGCCGGGCCCGAATGGCTGCTAGCGAAGAGGTTTCAGTCTGGCGGGAGTGTGTCTTTCCTTTTTACGGATTAGCACTGCAACATTGTCCCAAAATCACTTCTATTCCAGATACATCAGATCGCTATTTATACATACAGGATATAGAGTTGCATAGTACAATCAATTTAATAAAATGGATGTTCGGAACTGCAAGGAAACTTCTACAATTGGTCAGATACTATTTAATTTGAGTCTACATGTCCTTATTTGGTCCATAATGGTTCCAAGATTCTAGTATACCTCCAAACATAGGTAGGTACTTCAATATTTATTTGATTTAATTGTTTTTGGAGAATGACTCAAATGGTGTTCAGCTGTCGTTGCTGTTCAATATTTTGTTCAATCATTTGTCACCTCGTCCGGAGGCAAATCAGCTCTCTTTGGTTCTAATCCTATCAATCTGATTCATCTGGATTAAACTAATTGCTTCTCCCTTTCGATAGACACTGTCAAGCCCATGCCTCGGGCCTCCATTCCGCCACTCGGTATTCTGAAGATCCACTGTTTATTATAATCTCACTCTTATTGTTCTTTCTCGCTACACATACCCTTTCGTTCTAGTCCCTCCTTATTGTCTTTTACTTTACCTTGCAGGTACTATATGTATAGCTCCTAGTAGCTAGTCTGGTGTTCCGCACCGCTGCGCCGTTCCGTAGATATAAATACTGCCTGTACGCTACTGTAGTTCCTCAGTTTAATTATTGACTTAAATTCCCTTTCTAACTCAGGCCATCTCTTAAGTCTTCAGGCTCACTACCTTGAAGCACTCTATTATAACCTTAGGACTTATACGTTCTCTGGTTCGCTCCTTGTCACTGGCGTTACTGCCGCTCCGACTTGGCTGCTCCTAGTCTCTCTCCTCACTACTTCTGATCTCCGGGGACTAACGGCGTAACGTCGGTGTTGTTAATAACTTCACTACTGTCCCACTCAACTCCCGCACTTAGACACCTGTGACCTCTGGCATGGTTACACGGCGTACATGATCTTAACAGACACCCATTGTGCCTATACTCTATCAAGGGAGTTATGCATAGTATTCATTTAATTGTATTCTTCAATATTTTCTATGTCAGGACTCTTTGACATTCATTTGATATGTCTTCGGAGCCTCGTAGTACTTCGATCGTTCTTCTAGTCATTTTCCTCAGCCATGCAACCTGATTGGTCTATTAGACTAAATGGCAGTCTTTTAGATTAATGCATGATCTTGTTCTAGAAGGAGTATTTTGATAATTCCTGAGTTCTAGAAAGTCATTTTGAGTCAATCCTTGGCTCATGGCCACTTGAGTAAGTTCTTCCAAACTCCTGCCAGTGTAAGGTCCAATAAGAATACCCTTGGTATGTCATACGTGAATGGTCATCCTTTGGATGTAGTCCAAGTCTGGTATAATCCTGCTTGACAAACAGGTAGACTGCTATCCGAAGGTAGTATCAGGGATGGGTAAACTAACCAACTTGTGGTAGTATGGGTATATGGTCCCTTTAACTTATTAGACTGATTCAGTATTGACTTTGACTGTCAATCTGGGTCTCAATTACAGTCCTCTTGATACAAATCTATGCGTGAAAATGTCACAATTCACAGCATAGATGTCTTGCCAAAATTTAAGCGTGTCAGCGCGACTGGGAGGGTTTTCACTCTAGTCTCTCCTTATTGTCTTATTCTCTACCCTGTAGGTACTACACGTACAACTCCTAGTAGTTAGTCTGGTGCTCCGCCCCAATGCACTGATGCATAGATATAAATACTGCCTGTATGATACTGTAGTCCTCAGTTTAATTATCAACTTAGATTCTCCTCTCCTACTCAGATTGTCCTCTCTTGTCTCTAAGTCTTCAGGCTCGTCGCCTTGAAGTCCTTCTTACTCTGACCTTAGGACTTATAAGTTCTTTGGTCCGCTCCCTGTTGTCAGCGATACCACCACTCTGACTTGCCTGCTCCTGGTTCTCTCCTTCTCTACTCTTGATCTCTGGGGACTAACAGCATAACAGTGGTGTTGTTAATAACTTCACTACTGTCCCATTCGACCCTCCACACTTAGACATCTTGTGGACTCTGGCACAGCTTCACAGTGTACATAATCTTAACAATTTCAATGCCCTTACTTGTATGATTACATCACTCTCAAATTCCATCAATTACTGATCCACCTGATCCCCATCATTGATTACCGATCCACCTGTTACCCTTCTCTTTCTACTGGCTTCCACCACCTTCCTTGTTCCTAAACTGTACAGTATTACATTGTCATTTCTTGCAGATCAGATTATGTATAAATAGCCAAACCCCCACAGCCTGATCCCTTATCTTGACCTCTCTGTCATTATTTTGGGACCAGGTATGTGTTTACATATTATTACTTATGACTACAATACTCAATATATCTCTGTCATTATCTTGGGACCAGTCCATCTCTGCTCCACTTAGTTGCTCCACCTCGTTACTCTGCTTAGTCGCTCTGTCTTCCTGCTCCGCTTAGTCACTCCACCTCTGTCACTTTGTGACAAACTCAGTGTTACATTTAGCCAAATAAGGTGAAACTGCAACCATAAAAGGAAATTATGTTTGCATGGAGTATTGTTCATCAGGATCATACTTCTGTAAACTACAGCCTTGTAATTTTGGGTACATATGATAACACAACATGCATTAACCTCATATCAATGCAATCTGATCTCACAATACACAGATGTTTGATCCCTACAAGGACCTCCTTCAGAGTTGGTGAACTATTGTACAGTTTAAAGTAATAACACCATCATGCTTTACCATAAGTACTTTATGTATGGAGTAATCTCCAACACTTGGAAGCAATGTTGATTGCAATGGATGGTTATCTTTCATTGAAGGGCATTTGCATTTCTTACAGATATAGATATGCTAGTGCAAATACACATTGTATCTTTCAATATTACTTCCTTGTCTGTGTCAGAGGTGCATTCATCCCTTTTAATCTTTCAGTAGGTTTCAAGGCCGCTGAGGTTGAATCAGAAAAGAATACTCAATGCAAAACAGGTTGCTGTTATCATTTTCAAGGAACTTATACATATATACATGTTTAGCTTCGGAGTGGAATCTTGTCTTCCCCAAACTCAAGTGTTCTCAAGGTCTTTGATTGATGGCATGCATAAATCAAAAAACAGGGGAACAAATATTCATTGACAGTGCTGTGGTACTATATGAAACGGATTGGTGACCATCGACCACGGGTCAAGCTGTTATTCAAGAGTGAAATAATTTGTGCTCTGGAGACGCTGCCCATTCGCATGCTTGTGACTACACACTAATCTCAGCATGAGTAAATTCATCGTGTCCCACAAGTGTAGACTCCCATACATCAGCCTGAGTGGAACTTGTAGTCAGCAGCCACTGGGTGAGAATCATTTCCCCGCCACTGTTGTTGAAGTATTGACCGCTCCAGGTCGCGGTACTATGGGTGTTGCGTAGCTCGTTGTTATATGTCACCACCCAGCCAACAGATATATCTGAGTCAGAAGGTGGGAGCATATCAAACCGTCCGGTGAGGTTATAAAAATCTGTAGCATTCCCAACAGTCGAGTTATATTGCCCACTGAGACCACTGTCTTGGTCTGCAATTAGGGTCACGGTCGAGCCAAGTTCATTGATCCAGTTTCCAGAGAGTTGACTTCCGATTTGACTCTGTGGCAATGTCGATGCTGTAGTGCTAGGAGCTATAGGTAGTAAGAAATTGGCAAACAGCATGGTAAAGAGAATCAAACACTCACCACTGGAGATGCAAGAGGAGAGGCCAAGAAGAAGAACAGCAACAAGGAAACGAGCCATTGCTTAAGACTGAACCTGATTGGACAGAATGATCATGAATGGATGAATTGGAGAAAATCGGAGAGTTTGAGAAGGAGTTAGAAGGAGACTTACACGTTGGCTTGTGAATTCAGTGCAGTTTTCCTGGGTACATCCTCAGACTCCAGAGGCACTTTATATATGGTGGGACATAGATCCAATGATTCCAGTCATGGATCCAAATATGTGGTCAACCTGAGCTAGAGCGGTGTAGAATTCAGCATGAACCTCAGTGCCTGCCTTTGGTCTAGTCCGACAAAGGCTACGAGCCTCCAACAGCGATTTGTGATTTTGATTAACTTGAAAGCGGGACTTAGTCTGACAGCCAGGACTCATGTGCATGAGAAGCATCAATAGGAGCTGACATGCTGACCTTCAACAATGTATTTGGTTTTGTTCAAGTTGCTTCTATAAAATTGTGCTCAAGTTCGGAAATTGACAAGATTGAGGCCATAGCTGTTTAACTTCTGATTGCCTCTTTCAAAGTTCATCAAAAAAGATCGTACCTCTAGGGGAAGCAGGAAGGGGGAGGGGCTCTTGAGATCATCGGTCACCAATGACCATATGAGACTCAAACATGGAATAGCGATAGTACAAGTCAAATTACCGAACAGAGGAATAGACAGTATTATTTCTTTAGAGTAAGTGCTCTGGTGACCCAATCAATGATCAACGTTACGCAATCTTAGCTCGAGTAAATTCATCATGTCCTGTAAAAAATGACTGCCCGACATCAGCCTGACTAGAACTGATGGTCAAGAGCCACTGGGTGAGGATGGTTTCAACATTATCGTTGTTGAAGTATTGGCCACTCCAGGTTGTGACAGCATGATCATTGAGGAGGTCATTCTTCCAATCCAACACCCAGCCAACAGGAATACCTGCTCCGGAAGGCGGGAGCGTACTAGTATCAAATCGCCCGGTGAGGTTGTAGAACTTTGTCGCATCCAAGTTCCCAACCTCGGAGTTGTATTGCCCAGTGAGACCACCGCTCTTGTCTGCGGTTAGGATCATAGTCGCCCCGAATTCGTTAATCCAGCTTCCGGAGAGCGGGCTACTACTTTGCCTCGATGTCAATGTCAATGTCGTAGAAGCTATTACAGTTATCCATGACAATCGCCCCAATATCATGAGTTACGTGAACCACTCACCACTGGAGATGCAAGAGGAGAGACCGAGAACAAGAAGGGTGACAAAGGAACGAGTCATTCCTTGAGAACTGAGCGTAAGTCGGATTGATTTGTTAATAATTGAAGAGAAAAATCGGGGATTTTGGAAGGAGACTTACCGTTGAGTGAGATTTTTTGGGCTCGGACGTTTGCTCTGAACTCTTGAGCGAAGTAGTGGCCCTTTATATAGGACGGCACATGCATCACTGAGGATCCGAATAATTCGAACACGTAGTCGACTAGTCAGTTCTCAGCTAGAAATGGCCTTGGCACTCCAGTATTTGCCCTCGGACTTTGAAGCGCTTCAATGCCTTGTCTTCAGTCCAGTCCGACCAGCTACGGCGGCGACGACTGATGTTTAGGAAGAAGAAGGCTCCAATGAATGAAGTCTGGCGCAAGAGCTCACTGTAACATAATTGTGTAAAAAAAACTTAGGATTGCCCATCGAACGATCCCGAGGTCAGCTGGCCGTTTAGCATCGATGCGTTTACATCGATGCGACTGTATGACCACCGTTGTTGCTATCATACACTAGAAAGGATACTGAGATAGCACAGGCAGATGAGGCACTGAGGCCCTGAGATATGGATACGGATATGGATATGGTAAGGGGTGGAGGTGGAGGTGGGCGAGGGAGGGGTGGAGGGGTTTGCTGTAAGGTGAGGTGCTGAACTTGGAGAGAGGGAGACAGAGACACAAACAAAGACAGAGAGAGAGACAAAGACAGACAGAGACAGAGTTGATTAATTCTGATGATGATGATGTGTGAAACAGGAGGAAAGAGGGGGGGTGGTATATAAACTCGAATGGTCAAAGACCGAAAAGGGTTACCTGTCTTCGCTATGCAAATGATTACCACTTCCTCAATTATATGTCCATCATCAACAAGAACCTCTTCCCCTACCACGCGGTGTCTACCCGGGTCGATATTATTGAACACCGACGACCCGTGTTTCGATGTGGGAGCGTGTACTGTGGTGAAGGAGCTTGGATATGTTGGACCGGTGTTTCCACGAGACGCGAGGGCACCGTGTCCGGGGTTGAATACGCTGGCGAATCATGGGTATATGTGAGTATAATCCCCCTCAAATCTTAGTCGTTGTGTTTAAAGACTTACCTGTACACCCAGCCCTCGTTCGGGTAGAAATATCGATTTCATCACACTAGTTGCAGCGATAATGGAGGTGTACAATATCTCCTTGCCATTAGCGCTGTTACTGAGCGTCCCAGGGTTTCTCCTGTACGCACACCTGCGGGTGTGCTGGAATGGCATCCGCCCCTCGGTTACATACACCCTCACCCTCTCCTCCCTATCATCATTCGGCCCGGGTCTCAAAATCGCACACCGCGCGTCGTTGGTGCATCCGAATTATCCTACACAGTGTCCTGACATAGATATGGTGAACGACGTGGTGAGGTCGACGAGGGGATTAGCGTTAACGCTCTCGGACCTCGCTGGGTTACGGGTATCCAGGGAATCAGAATCAGAATTGCGTGGAGCGCAGAAGTTGAGTGGGGTGCATGAGCAGGTTGCGTTGGGTGAGAGCGCGTTGACGTGGTTGATTTTTGCCCGGAAAGGGGAAGATATTTCTGTGTCGTATTTTAAGCAGTGGTTTGGAGAGGAACGGATACCTGATGGGTGGACGCGGCCTGAGAAGACGATTGGGGTGTTCGATGCGAGGAAGGTGGCTGGTTCTGTACAGCAGGAGATGTATCGACTCCAATAATATACCGTGGTAGAGTAATAATATATTTTGTTGTATTTAGTAATCAAATCAATCGCCAGCGCTTATTTTCAAACCACCACTCATTCATGCACCGTCTCAACGGCGTCGGGCTCGCCGCCCTGGACCGACACACGACGACCACCAACTCCTACACCACCCTCTCCACCGCCATCTCCCACTCCCAAATCACCCACCTCCACGCTCAACTCGCTCTTTTCCGTAGCGCCCTAACCACCTTCGCTTCAACCCACCGCGCCGCCATCCTCCACTCCCCCTCCTTCCGCCACGCCTTCACCCAAATGTGCTCGACAGGTGGAATGCATGTTGAAAGCATGTGTACACCATCATTTATATATATCTCAAACATGCGCACCCCATTCTCACACATATAGATGGCTGACAGCAGTCAGAGTGGAATGCTCATTGAAAACACATGTAAACCATGTGGTCCAACATATAAATGTAGTTCATTCTCACTTCAATCCGATTGAAATCCCCCCCATCAGCAGAAAAAATGTCTCAGGCAAATTCTACAGACCAGGATAATAGGGAACAAAATGTTCCTCATTCCCAGGGTACAACTGGGAGGAACATCAAGAAACCAGAGTTTGACCAATCCATGTTGGGGATTCACTCCAATTACTCTCCAAATACAGGTAAGATACTTGTGATACTTAGGGAGATAAACTCACCAACTGAAATTTGAACAGGAGGGAGGTCATTTGATTATACGGAGAAATATGCTGAAGAACCTTTTGGTGAGGAGTTGAAGGACAACTCCCGTGTGTTCAAGGTTTATTTGGATGAGGCCGAAATCTTTGATGATGATATGATCAGAGGATTCAGAGAAACAATTGATTCTTTGCTAGTATTTGTAAGCATCGCCATACCCACTGTTTGTTTGAGCTAGCTTAAGGTTGAAACAGGCAGCACTTTTCTCTGGTGTTGTAACATCCTTTGTGATTGCAACCATATCTGCCCTTCAACCTGATTATTCCCAAATCACTGCAGTTCTGTTGGTAGAGCAGGTTCAGATCCTCAGAGCTGCAGGAAATGCCACTGCAATCAATGCCATTCCTAAATCCACTGTGGATCTACAAAATGTCTCAGTGGCTACAGATGATCTTTGGATTAATGGTCTATTCCTTGCAAGTTTGTCACTAGCCTTGGCCACTGCACTCTTGTCAGTTCTTGTCAAACAGTGGCTTCAGGCTTATAGCTCCATATTAGCTGGAAGTGCAAAACAAAAAGCCTTGATCCGTCAATTCAGGTATGCTGGATTTGAAAAATGGAAGGTCCCGGAAATTGTGGGGATCCTTCCCCTCATCCTGCATACATCATTAGCTCTATTCCTGATAGGATTGTCATTGTACATTTCAGAGCTCCACAGTTCACTCTCCTGGATTGTGGTGACTGTGACAAGTCTTGCATTTGCATTCTATGTGGGAAGTTTCCTCATACCTCAAGTATGGCTGGAGTGTCCATACAGGATACCACTGCTTTTTGTGCCAGCAGAATATATAATCTACCCCTCCAAGGTTCTATTATGGCTATTCAAGTGGATTATAGCCAAATTCCAAGAGGGTTTCCGAACTGGCAAAGAAGAAGAGTCATCCTTTGATGACATTTCAACAAATTCCGTGCAGAAAAATGGCTTTCCATTACTCTTACAAGCTTCCTTGAGGAGCACTGAACATGATCATTTGGGGAATAATGAGGCAAAGGAGCCAATAGTGGCAGACATTCTTGTTTGGCTTCTATCCCTAGAGTCAAATCAATCCATTCAAGAAATTCTTGCCCAGCCCATTGGTGCATTTTTAATGGATGAGAATTGGGAATCTCTATATTGTCAACTTCAAAATGATGCAGATAGAGCTGCCAAAGCAATATGGGTCACATTATCAAAGTTCCATGAATCTGATTTTGAAAGGTTGAACAACCAAGTCCTATCAATTTTTGAGGCCTTTTCGAGAACACCTTATTGGGACCATTTTAAAAAGGGGACAGTGGATTATTGGAACCATCTTGTGTTCAAAAATGAATCAAAGATCATTTCAAAATGTTTTGAATATTGTATGCCACATACTCGAGGGAGAATTGATGTTGAGAAATTTGGGATAAATGAGCAGTGGAAAAACAATGCACTGTTGAAGGCAGTGTCAAACAATGACTTGGAAACAACCAAAGTTCTTGTAAAGAACAAGGCAAATGTCAATGCACAGAGAAGACACTATGGTGATGCACTGCAGACAGCAGCATTTGAGGAAAATCTGGAGATTGCCAAGTTTCTTTCAGAGAACAAGGCAGATGTCAATGCACAGGGAGGTCGATTTGGTAATGTACTACAGGCAGCAGCATATCAGGGAAATCTGGATATAGTCAAGTTTCTTGTAGAGAACAAGGCAGATGTCAATGCACAGGGAGGTCGATTTGGTAATGTACTACAGGCAGCAGCATATCAGGGAAATCTGGATATAGTCAAGTTTCTTGTAGAGAACAAGGCAGATGTCAATGCACAGGAAGGTCGATTTGGTAATGCACTACAGGCAGCAGCATATCAGGGAAATCTGGATATAGTCAAGTTTCTTGTAGAGAACAAGGCAGATGTCAATGCACAGGGAGGTCGATTTGGAAATGCACTGCAGACAGCAGCATATCAGGGAAATATGGATATAGCCAAGCTTCTTGTAGAGAATAAGGCAGATGTCAATGCACAGGGAGGTCAATTTGGAAATGCAATGCAGACAGCAGCATATCAGGGAAATCTGGATATAGTCAAGTTTCTTGTAGGGAACAAGGCAGATGTCAATGCACAGGGAGGTCAATTTGGAAATGCACTGCAGACAGCAGTCTATTGGGGATATCTGGACATTGCCAAGTTTCTTTCAGAGAACAAGGCAGATGTCAATGCACAGGGAGGAGAACTTGGAAATGCGCTGCAGGCAGCAGCATATCAGGGAAATCTGGAAAGTGTCAAGTTTCTTGTAGGGAACAAGGCAGATGTCAATGCACAGGGAGGTCAATTTGGTAATGCACTACAGGCAGCTGCATATCAGGGAAATCTGGATATAGTTAAGTTTCTTGTAGAGAACAAGGCAGATGTCAATGCACAGGGAGGTCAATTTGGAAATGCACTGCAGACAGCAGTATATTGGGGACATCTGGAGATTGCCAAGTTTCTTTCAGAGAACAAGGCAGCCTGAGATGTCAATACACAGGGAGGAGAATTTGGAAATGCACTGCAGGCAGCAGCATATCAGGGAAATCTGGAAAGTGTCAAGCTTCTTGTAGAGAATAAGGCAGATGTCAATGCTCAGGGAGGATCTTGGGGAAATGCACTGGAGGCAGCAATAATGGGTGGACATCTGGATATAGTCAAATTATTTGTAGAGGAAAAAGATGTGGATATCAATGCACTGCAAGGGATACATGGATCACTACTGGAGGCAGCAGCATATTATGGCCAACTACATGTTGTGAAATATCTAGTTGAACATCCTGCGATTGTTATGACCCAGGAACTTTTTGCAACTGCATTGCGAGCAGCAGAAATATGGCAACGAGAAGATGTTATCAAATTTTTGAGATCCATACAACCTAATCCTCAGAAATGATGGACTCAGGGACAACGGCACAGGTTTGATAAGGTCCAAACAAGATCAAAACCCTGGATGGACTCATCAATCAGAATATAGTACTCATTGTCTTTACTATGTATGTTCCATGCTCTTTCCCTCCTATCTCTATAAATTCTCTACACCAAATTTTCCATCTTCTCATCTTTGCTATACATACTCACCTTTTCTTTTTTCCGCAAACCACAAAATCCTATCTCTATAAATTCTCTGCATCAAATTTTCCATTTACTCATTGTTCTTGTGCATACTCACCTTTCCAAATACAATTCATAATCATATCTGTTTGTAAGCATAAGGTTTCTCTCAGTTGATATCGGAACAACTGAGTATTGTGTATGTACCTGATAGCGTAAGGTTTATCTATGGTGTAATTAGTATGTGAACAATGGGATATACTTACGAGCTCACCTCAGTTGATACTATCGGAACAACTGAGGGAGCTCGTGTGTTTCTGTGGTGTGTGATATAGTAAGTACTGTATAGTTTAGTGTAAGCACGGTGTATACGTGTACGGTGTACTTGGTGTAATCAGAGGTCAAAGCTGTTCTATGTTTCCTGTACGTACGGAGTTGTTCCAACACTGTTTGTCCAAAACTTTTTTTTTGATCATCATGTTTACCTATTTGTGACACAAATACCCGAATCTTTCCTACAACTGTTCTGTTCACGGTGCAAAAACCATTTGCAGACGATATACTTGACTATGCACAAACTCTCTCAATGAATGTTTAACTTGAATCATCCTGCATTTCTGTGTCAAATGTCCCACAGAGCAGTCAAACATCAGATCAGAAAGAGGAGGGAGGGGAATGGGGAAACCAGGGAGGAAGGAGGGAAGAGGGAAGAGAGAGCGGAATCAGGGGTTTGCTGAGTTCAAGTTGCTGTGCATAAATATAGATGGTGGGTTGGTACTGAGATAAGATGTAAATACCGGGATGAGTTGCAGGTACCGAGCTGAGATGAGACAGAGGGGACAAGAGAGGTGAACTGTGCCTCTGTAGGTGTCTAAGGTTCCAGGTACCAAGATGAGTCAAGTTAGGAGTTGAGTTTAAGTTAAGCGAGAAACAAAACGTGATGCAAAAGGGCGTTTTTAGAAAGGGGTAAAAGGAATATAGAGATGGTGTTAGAGCAGGCAATAATGTTACACCTTGCATTCAAAGGGCAAACTTGAAGCACAAAGCACAAAGCATAAATAATTTCTACTATCTCAGCTATACATTCATCATCCAAGAATGGT